>CANSNZ010000765.1:0-172288 GCA_947646795.1 Beta lomatogona | reverse complement strand
ACTTCGTTCAGTTACGTATTGCTGGCTAAATGCAAAAAACTAAGTGAATTGGAGTGTAAAGGCCAAAATCGGCCGAAATGGCCTTCATTTACCCAAAATGTGTTTCAAAGCATATAAGTGGAGTTTAATTGACTCTTTATAGTTATATATGTACCTATTGGAACTATATATGACCTAACATGCGGCTAAATGCAAAAAACTAAGTGAATTGGAGCTGTAAAGGCCAAAATCGGCCCGAAATGGCCTTCATTTACCCAAAATGTGTTTCAAAGCATATAAGTGGAGTTTAATTGACTCTTATAGTTATATATGTACCTATTGGAACTATATATGACCTAACATGCGGCTAAATGCAAAAAACTAAGTGAATTGGAGTGTAAAGGCCAAAATCGGCCCGAATTGGCCTTCATTTACCCAAAATGTGTTTCAAAGCATATAAGTGGAGTTTAATTCACTCTTAGAGTTATATATGTACCTATTGGAATTATATATGACCTAACATGCGGCTAAATGCAAAAAACTAAGTGAATTGGAGTGTAAAGGCCAAAATCGGCCAGAAATGGCCTTTATTTACCCAAAATGTGTTTCAAAGCATATAAGTGGAGTTTAATTGACTCTTACAGTTATATATGTACCTATTGGAACTATATATGACCTAACATGCGGCTAAATGCAAAAAATTAAGTGAATTGGAGTGTAAAGGCCAAAATCGGCCCGAAATGGCCTTCATTTACCCAAAATGTGTTTCAAAGCATATAAGTGGAGTTTAATTGACTCTTTATAGTTATATATGTACCTATTGGAACTATATATGACCTAACATGCGGCTAAATGCAAAAAACTAAGTGAATTGGAGTGTAAAGGCCAAAATCGGCCCGAAATGGCCTTCATTTACCCAAAATGTGTTTCAAAGCATAAAAGTGGAGTTTTATTGACTCTTTATAGTTATATATGTACCTATTGGAACTATATATGACCTAACATGCGGCTAAATGCAAAAAACTAAGTGAATTGGAGCTGTAAAGGCCAAAATCGGCCCGAAATGGCCTTCATTTACCCAAAATGTGTTTCAAAGCATATAAGTGGAGTTTAATTGACTCTTATAGTTATATATGTACCTATTGGAACTATATATGACCTAACATGCGGCTAAATGCAAAAAACTAAGTGAATTGGAGTGTAAAGGCCAAAATCGGCCCGAAATGGCCTTCATTTACCCAAAATGTGTTTCAAAGCATATAAGTGGAGTTTAATTGACTCTTTATAGTTATATATGTACCTATTGGAACTATATATGACCTAACATGCGGCTAAATGCAAAAAACTAAGTGAATTGGAGTGTAAAGGCCAAAATCGGCCCGAAATGGCCTTCATTTACCCAAAATGTGTTTCAAAGCATATAAGTGGAGTTTAATTGACTCTTTATAGTTATATATGTACCTATTGGAACTATATATGACCTAACATGCGGCTAAATGCAAAAAACTAAGTGAATTGGAGTGTAAAGGCCAAAATCGGCCCGAAATGGCCTTCATTTACCCAAAATGTGTTTCAAAGCATATAAGTGGAGTTTAATTGACTCTTATAGTTATATATGTACCTATTGGAACTATATATGACCTAACATGCGGCTAAATGCAAAAAACTAAGTGAATTGGAGTGTAAAGGCCAAAATCGGCCCGAAATGGCCTTCATTTACCCAAAATGTGTTTCAAAGCATATAAGTGGAGTTTAATTGACTCTTTATAGTTATATATGTACCTATTGGAACTATATATGACCTAACATGCGGCTAAATGCAAAAAACTAAGTGAATTGGAGTGTAAAGGCCAAAATCGGCCCGAAATGGCCTTCATTTACCCAAAATGTGTTTCAAAGCATATAAGTGGAGTTTAATTGACTCTTTATAGTTATATATGTACCTATTGGAACTATATATGACCTAACATGCGGCTAAATGCAAAAAACTAAGTGAATTGGAGCTGTAAAGGCCAAAATCGGCCCGAAATGGCCTTCATTTACCCAAAATGTGTTTCAAAGCATATAAGTGGAGTTTAATTGACTCTTTATAGTTATATATGTACCTATTGGAACTATATATGACCTAACATGCGGCTAAATGCAAAAAACTAAGTGAATTGGAGTGTAAAGGCCAAAATCGGCCCGAAATGGCCTTCATTTACCCAAAATGTGTTTCAAAGCATATAAGTGGAGTTTAATTGACTCTTTATAGTTATATATGTACCTATTGGAACTATATATGACCTAACATGCGGCTAAATGCAAAAAACTAAGTGAATTGGAGTGTAAAGGCCAAAATCGGCCCGAAATGGCCTTCATTTACCCAAAATGTGTTTCAAAGCATATAAGTGGAGTTTAATTGACTCTTTATAGTTATATATGTACCTATTGGAACTATATATGACCTAACATGCGGCTAAATGCAAAAAACTAAGTGAATTGGAGTGTAAAGGCCAAAATCGGCCCGAAATGGCCTTCATTTACCCAAAATGTGTTTCAAAGCATATAAGTGGAGTTTAATTGACTCTTTATAGTTATATATGTACCTATTGGAACTATATATGACCTAACATGCGGCTAAATGCAAAAAACTAAGTGAATTGGAGTGTAAAGGCCAAAATCGGCCCGAAATGGCCTTCATTTACCCAAAATGTGTTTCAAAGCATATAAGTGGAGTTTAATTGACTCTTATAGTTATATATGTACCTATTGGAACTATATATGACCTAACATGTCGGCTAAATGCAAAAAACTAAGTGAATTGGAGTGTAAAGGCCAAAATCGGCCCGAAATGGCCTTCATTTACCCCAAAATGTGTTTCAAAGCATATAAGTGGAGTTTAATTGACTCTTTATAGTTATATATGTACCTATTGGAACTATATATGACCTAACATGCGGCTAAATGCAAAAAACTAAGTGAATTGGAGTGTAAAGGCCAAAATCGGCAGCCGAAAAATGGCCTTCATTTACCCAAAATGTGTTTCAAAGCATATAAGTGGAGTTTAATTGACTCTTTATAGTTATATATGTACCTATTGGAACTATATATGACCTAACATGCGGCTAAATGCAAAAAACTAAGTGAATTGGAGTGTAAAGGCCAAAATCGGCCCGAAATGGCCTTCATTTACCCAAAATGTGTTTCAAAGCATATAAGTGGAGTTTAATTGACTCTTATAGTTATATATGTACCTATTGGAACTATATATGACCTAACATGTCGGCTAAATGCAAAAAACTAAGTGAATTGGAGTGTAAAGGCCAAAATCGGGACGAAATGGCCTTCATTTACCCAAAATGTGTTTCAAAGCATATAAGTGGAGTTTAATTGACTCTTTATAGTTATATATGTACCTATTGGAACTATATATGACCTAACATGCGGCTAAATGCAAAAAACTAAGTGAATTGGAGTGTAAAGGCCAAAATCGGCCCAAGAAATGGCCTTCATTTACCCAAAATGTGTTTCAAAGCATATAAGTGGAGTTTAATTGACTCTTTATAGTTATATATGTACCTATTGGAACTATATATGACCTAACATGCGGCTAAATGCAAAAAACTAAGTGAATTGGAGTGTAAAGGCCAAAATCGGCCAGAAATGGCCTTCATTTACCCAAAATGTGTTTCAAAGCATATAAGTGGAGTTTAATTGACTCTTTATAGTTATATATGTACCTATTGGAACTATATATGACCTAACATGCGGCTAAATGCAAAAAACTAAGTGAATTGGAGTGTAAAGGCCAAAATCGGCCCGAAATGGCCTTCATTTACCCAAAATGTGTTTCGAAAGCATATAAGTGGAGTTTAATTGACTCTTTATAGTTATATATGTACCTATTGGAACTATATATGACCTAACATGCGGCTAAATGCAAAAAACTAAGTGAATTGGAGTGTAAAGGCCAAAATCGGCCCGAAATGGCCTTCATTTACCCAAAATGTGTTTCAAAGCATATAAGTGGAGTTTAATTGACTCTTATAGTTATATATGTACCTATTGGAGACTATATATGACCTAACATGCGGCTAAATGCAAAAAACTAAGTGAATTGGAGTGTAAAGGCCAAAATCGGCCCGAAATGGCCTTCATTTACCCAAAATGTGTTTCAAAGCATATAAGTGGAGTTTAATTGACTCTTATAGTTATATATGTACCTATTGGAACTATATATGACCTAACATGCGGCTAAATGCAAAAAACTAAGTGAATTGGAGTGTAAAGGCCAAAATCGGCACGAAATGGCCTTCATTTACCCAAAATGTGTTTCAAAGCATATAAGTGGAGTTTAATTGACTCTTATAGTTATATATGTACCTATTGGAACTATATATGACCTAACATGCGGCTGAATGCAAAAAACTAAGTGAATTGAAGTGTAAAGGCCAAAATCGGCCCGAAAATGGCCTTCATTTACCCAAAATGTGTTTCAAAGCATATAAGTGGAGTTTAATTGACTCTTATAGTTATATATGTACCTATTGGAACTATATATGACCTAACATGCGGCTAAATGCAAAAAACTAAGTGAATTGAACTTTAAAGGCCAAAATCGGCCCGAAATGGCCTTCATTTACCCAAAATGTGTTTCAAAGCATATAAGTGGAGTTTAATTGACTCTTATAGTTATATATGTACCTATTGGAACTATATATGACCTAACATGCGGCTAAATGCAAAAAACTAAGTGAATTGAAGTGTAAAGGCCAAAATCGGCCGAAATGGCCTTCATTTACCCAAAATGTGTTTCAAAGCATATAAGTGGAGTTTAATTGACTCTTATAGTTATATATGTACCTATTGGAACTATATATGACCTAACATGCGGCTAGATGCAAAAAACTAAGTGAATTGGAGTGTAAAGGCCAAAATCGGCCCGAAAATGGCCTTCATTTACCCAAAATGTGTTTCAAAGCATATAAGTGGAGTTTAATTGACTCTTTATAGTTATATATGTACCTATTGGAACTATATATGACCTAACATGCGGCTAAATGCAAAAAACTAAGTGAATTGGAGTGTAAAGGCCAAAATCGGCCCGAAATGGCCTTCATTTACCCAAAATGTGTTTCAAAGCATATAAGTGGAGTTTAATTGACTCTTTATAGTTATATATGTACCTATTGGAACTATATATGACCTAACATGCGGCTAAATGCAAAAAACTAAGTGAATTGAACTTTAAAGGCCAAAATCGGCCCGAAATGGCCTTCATTTACCCAAAATGTGTTTCAAAGCATATAAGTGGAGTTTAATTGACTCTTATAGTTATATATGTACCTATTAGAACTATATATGACCTAACATGCGGCTAAATGCAAAAAACTAAGTGAATTGGAGTGTAAAGGCCAAAATCGGCCCGAAATGGCCTTCATTTACCCAAAATGTGTTTCAAAGCATATAAGTGGAGTTTAATTGACTCTTTATAGTTATATATGTACCTATTGGAACTATATATGACCTAACATGCGGCTAAATGCAAAAAACTAAGTGAATTGGAGTGTAAAGGCCAAAATCGGCACGAAATGGCCTTCATTTACCCAAAATGTGTTTCAAAGCATATAAGTGGAGTTTAATTGACTCTTTATAGTTATATATGTACCTATTGGAACTATATATGACCTAACATGCGGCTAAATGCAAAAAACTAAGTGAATTGGAGTTTAAAGGCCAAAATCGGCTAGAAATGGCCTTCATTTACCCAAAATGTGTTTCAAAGCATATAAGTGGAGTTTAATTGACTCTTATAGTTATATATGTACCTATTGGAACTATATATGACCTAACATGCGGCTAAATGCAAAAAACTAAGTGAATTGGAGTGTAAAGGCCAAAATCGGCCCGAAATGGCCTTCATTTACCCAAAATGTGTTTCAAAGCATATAAGTGGAGTTTAATTGACTCTTTATAGTTATATATGTACCTATTGGAACTATATATGACCTAACATGCGGCTAAATGCAAAAAACTAAGTGAATTGAAGTGTAAAGGCCAAAATCGGCCCGAAATGGCCTTCATTTACCCAAAATGTGTTTCAAAGCATATAAGTGGAGTTTAATTGACTCTTATAGTTATATATGTACCTATTGGAACTATATATGACCTAACATGCGGCTAAATGCAAAAAACTAAGTGAATTGGAGTGTAAAGGCCAAAATCGGCCCAGAAATGGCCTTCATTTACCCAAAATGTGTTTCAAAGCATATAAGTGGAGTTTAATTGACTCTTATAGTTATATATGTACCTATTGGAACTATATATGACCTAACATGCGGCTAAATGCAAAAAACTAAGTGAATTGAGGTTTAAAGGCCAAAATCGGCCCAAAATGGCCTTCATTTACCCAAAATGTGTTTCAAAGCATATAAGTGGAGTTTAATTGACTCTTATAGTTATATATGTACCTATTGGAACTATATATGACCTAACATGCGGCTAAATGCAAAAAACTAAGTGAATTGGAGTGTAAAGGCCAAAATCGGCCCGAAATGGCCTTCATTTACCCAAAATGTGTTTCAAAGCATATAAGTGGAGTTTAATTGACTCTTATAGTTATATATGTACCTATTGGAACTATATATGACCTAACATGCTGCTAAATGCAAAAAACTAAGTGAATTGAACTTTAAAGGCCAAAATCGGCCCAAAATGGCCTTCATTTACCCAAAATGTGTTTCAAAGCATATAAGTGGAGTTTAATTGACTCTTATAGTTATATATGTACCTATTGGAACTATATATGACCTAACATGCGGCTAAATGCAAAAAACTAAGTGAATTGGAGTTTAAAGGCCAAAATCGGCCCGAAATGGCCTTCATTTACCCAAAATGTGTTTCAAAGCATATAAGTGGAGTTTAATTGACTCTTTATAGTTATATATGTACCTATTGGAACTATATATGACCTAACATGCGGCTAAATGCAAAAAACTAAGTGAATTGGAGTTTAAAGGCCAAAATCGGCCCGAAATGGCCTTCATTTACCCAAAATGTGTTTCAAAGCATATAAGTGGAGTTTAATTGACTCTTTATAGTTATATATGTACCTATTGGAACTATATATGACCTAACATGCGGCTAAATGCAAAAAACTAAGTGAATTGGAGTGTAAAGGCCAAAATCGGCCCGAAATGGCCTTCATTTACCCAAAATGTGTTTCAAAGCATATAAGTGGAGTTTAATTGACTCTTTATAGTTATATATGTACCTATTGGAACTATATATGACCTAACATGCGGCTAAATGCAAAAAACTAAGTGAATTGGAGTTTAAAGGCCAAAATCGGCCCGAAATGGCCTTCATTTACCCAAAATGTGTTTCAAAGCATATAAGTGGAGTTTAATTGACTCTTTATAGTTATATATGTACCTATTGGAACTATATATGACCTAACATGCGGCTAAATGCAAAAAACTAAGTGAATTGAACTTTAAAGGCCAAAATCGGCCCGAAATGGCCTTCATTTACCCAAAATGTGTTTCAAAGCATATAAGTGGAGTTTAATTGACTCTTATAGTTATATATGTACCTATTGGAACTATATATGACCTAACATGCGGCTAAATGCAAAAAACTAAGTGAATTGGAGTGTAAAGGCCAAAATCGGCCCAAAATGGCCTTCATTTACCCAAAATGTGTTTCAAAGCATATAAGTGGAGTTTAATTGACTCTTTATAGTTATATATGTACCTATTGGAACTATATATGACCTAACATGCGGCTAAATGCAAAAAACTAAGTGAATTGAAGTGTAAAGGCCAAAATCGGCCCGAAATGGCCTTCATTTACCCAAAATGTGTTTCAAAGCATATAAGTGGAGTTTAATTGACTCTTTATAGTTATATATGTACCTATTGGAACTATATATGACCTAACATGCGGCTAAATGCAAAAAACTAAGTGAATTGGAGCTTTAAAGGCCAAAATCGGCCCGAAATGGCCTTCATTTACCCAAAATGTGTTTCAAAGCATATAAGTGGAGTTTAATTGACTCTTTATAGTTATATATGTACCTATTGGAACTATATATGACCTAACATGCGGCTAAATGCAAAAAACTAAGTGAATTGAAGTGTAAAGGCCAAAATCGGCAGAAATGGCCTTCATTTACCCAAAATGTGTTTCAAAGCATATAAGTGGAGTTTAATTGACTCTTTATAGTTATATATGTACCTATTGGAACTATATATGACCTAACATGCGGCTAAATGCAAAAAACTAAGTGAATTGGAGCTTTAAAGGCCAAAATCGGCCCGAAATGGCCTTCATTTACCCAAAATGTGTTTCAAAGCATATAAGTGGAGTTTAATTGACTCTTATAGTTATATATGTACCTATTGGAACTATATATGACCTAACATGCGGCTAAATGCAAAAAACTAAGTGAATTGGACTTTAAAGGCCAAAATCGGCCCGAAATGGCCTTCATTTACCCAAAATGTGTTTCAAAGCATATAAGTGGAGTTTAATTGACTCTTTATAGTTATATATGTACCTATTGGAACTATATATGACCTAACATGCGGCTAAATGCAAAAAACTAAGTGAATTGAAGCTTTAAAGGCCAAAATCGGCCCGAAATGGCCTTCATTTACCCAAAATGTGTTTCAAAGCATATAAGTGGAGTTTAATTGACTCTTTATAGTTATATATGTACCTATTGGAACTATATATGACCTAACATGCGGCTAAATGCAAAAAACTAAGTGAATTGGAGTTTAAAGGCCAAAATCGGCCCGAAATGGCCTTCATTTACCCAAAATGTGTTTCAAAGCATATAAGTGGAGTTTAATTGACTCTTTATAGTTATATATGTACCTATTGGAACTATATATGACCTAACATGCGGCTAAATGCAAAAAACTAAGTGAATTGGAGCTTTAAAGGGCCAAAATCGGCCCGAAATGGCCTTCATTTACCCAAAATGTGTTTCAAAGCATATAAGTGGAGTTTAATTGACTCTTTATAGTTATATATGTACCTATTGGAACTATATATGACCTAACATGCGGCTAAATGCAAAAAACTAAGTGAATTGAACTTTAAAGGCCAAAATCGGCCCGAAATGGCCTTCATTTACCCAAAATGTGTTTCAAAGCATATAAGTGGAGTTTAATTGACTCTTTATAGTTATATATGTACCTATTGGAACTATATATGACCTAACATGCGGCTAAATGCAAAAAACTAAGTGAATTGGAGCTTTAAAGGCCAAAATCGGCCCGAAATGGCCTTCATTTACCCAAAATGTGTTTCAAAGCATATAAGTGGAGTTTAATTGACTCTTATAGTTATATATGTACCTATTGGAACTATATATGACCTAACATGCGGCTAAATGCAAAAAACTAAGTGAATTGGAGCTTTAAAGGCCAAAATCGGCCCGAAATGGCCTTCATTTACCCCAAAATGTGTTTCGAAAGCATATAAGTGGAGTTTAATTGACTCTTTATAGTTATATATGTACCTATTGGAACTATATATGACCTAACATGCGGCTAAATGCAAAAAACTAAGTGAATTGAACTTTAAAGGCCAAAATCGGCCCGAAATGGCCTTCATTTACCCAAAATGTGTTTCAAAGCATATAAGTGGAGTTTAATTGACTCTTATAGTTATATATGTACCTATTGGAACTATATATGACCTAACATGCGGTTAAATGCAAAAAACTAAGTGAATTGAACTTTAAAGGCCAAAATCGGCCCGAAATGGCCTTCATTTACCCAAAATGTGTTTCAAAGCATATAAGTGGAGTTTAATTGACTCTTTATAGTTATATATGTACCTATTGGAACTATATATGACCTAACATGCGGTTAAATGCAAAAAACTAAGTGAATTGAACTTTAAAGGCCAAAATCGGCCCGAAATGGCCTTCATTTACCCAAAAATGTGTTTCAAAGCATATGAGTGGAGTTTAATTGACTCTTTATAGTTATATATGTACCTATTGGAACTATATATGACCTAACATGCGGCTAAATGCAAAAAACTAAGTGAATTGAAGTTTAAAGGCCAAAATCGGCCCGAAATGGCCTTCATTTACCCAAAATGTGTTTCAAAGCATATAAGTGGAGTTTAATTGACTCTTTATAGTTATATATGTACCTATTGGAACTATATATGACCTAACATGCGGCTAAATGCAAAAAACTAAGTGAATTGGAGCTTTAAAGGCCAAAATCGGCCCGAAATGGCCTTCATTTACCCAAAATGTGTTTCAAAGCATATAAGTGGAGTTTAATTGACTCTTATAGTTATATATGTACCTATTGGAACTATATATGACCTAACATGCGGCTAAATGCAAAAAACTAAGTGAATTGAACTTTAAAGGCCAAAATCGGCACGAAATGGCCTTCATTTACCCAAAATGTGTTTCAAAGCATATAAGTGGAGTTTAATTGACTCTTTATAGTTATATATGTACCTATTGGAACTATATATGACCTAACATGCGGCTAAATGCAAAAAACTAAGTGAATTGGAGCTTTAAAGGCCAAAATCGGCCCGAAATGGCCTTCATTTACCCAAAATGTGTTTCAAAGCATATAAGTGGAGTTTAATTGACTCTTTATAGTTATATATGTACCTATTGGAACTATATATGACCTAACATGCGGCTAAATGCAAAAAACTAAGTGAATTGAAGTTTAAAGGCCAAAATCGGCCCGAAATGGCCTTCATTTACCCAAAATGTGTTTCAAAGCATATAAGTGGAGTTTAATTGACTCTTTATAGTTATATATGTACCTATTGGAACTATATATGACCTAACATGCGGCTAAATGCAAAAAACTAAGTGAATTGAAGTTTAAAGGCCAAAATCGGCCCGAAATGGCCTTCATTTACCCAAAATGTGTTTCAAAGCATATAAGTGGAGTTTAATTGACTCTTTATAGTTATATATGTACCTATTGGAACTATATATGACCTAACATGCGGCTAAATGCAAAAAACTAAGTGAATTGAACTTTAAAGGCCAAAATCGGCCCGAAATGGCCTTCATTTACCCAAAATGTGTTTCAAAAGCATATAAGTGGAGTTTAATTGACTCTTTATAGTTATATATGTACCTATTGGAACTATATATGACCTAACATGCGGCTAAATGCAAAAAACTAAGTGAATTGAAGTTTAAAGGCCAAAATCGGCCAGAAATGGCCTTCATTTACCCAAAATGTGTTTCAAAGCATATAAGTGGAGTTTAATTGACTCTTTATAGTTATATATGTACCTATTGGAACTATATATGACCTAACATGCGGCTAAATGCAAAAAACTAAGTGAATTGAACTTTAAAGGCCAAAATCGGCCCGAAATGGCCTTCATTTACCCAAAATGTGTTTCAAAGCATATAAGTGGAGTTTAATTGACTCTTTATAGTTATATATGTACCTATTGGAACTATATATGACCTAACATGCGGCTAAATGCAAAAAACTAAGTGAATTGAACTTTAAAGGCCAAAATCGGCCCGAAATGGCCTTCATTTACCCAAAAAATGTGTTTCAAAGCATATAAGTGGAGTTTAATTGACTCTTAATAGTTATATATGTACCTATTGGAACTATATATGACCTAACATGCGGCTAAATGCAAAAAACTAAGTGAATTGAACTTTAAAGGCCAAAATCGGCCCGAAATGGCCTTCATTTACCCAAAATGTGTTTCAAAGCATATAAGTGGAGTTTAATTGACTCTTTATAGTTATATATGTACCTATTGGAACTATATATGACCTAACATGCGGCTAAATGCAAAAAACTAAGTGAATTGAACTTTAAAGGCCAAAATCGGCCCGAAATGGCCTTCATTTACCCAAAATGTGTTTCAAAGCATATAAGTGGAGTTTAATTGACTCTTATAGTTATATATGTACCTATTGGAACTATATATGACCTAACATGCGGCTAAATGCAAAAAACTAAGTGAATTGAACTGTAAAGGCCAAAATCGGCCCGAAATGGCCTTCATTTACCCAAAATGTGTTTCGAAAGCATATAAGTGGAGTTTAATTGACTCTTTATAGTTATATATGTACCTATTGGAACTATATATGACCTAACATGCGGCTAAATGCAAAAAACTAAGTGAATTGAAGTTTAAAGGCCAAAATCGGCTCGAAAAATGGCCTTCATTTACCCAAAATGTGTTTCGAAAGCATATAAGTGGAGTTTAATTGACTCTTATAGTTATATATGTACCTATTGGAACTATATATGACCTAACATGCGGCTAAATGCAAAAAACTAAGTGAATTGAAGTGTAAAGGCCAAAATCGGCTCGAAATGGCCTTCATTTACCCAAAATGTGTTTCAAAGCATATAAGTGGAGTTTAATTGACTCTTTATAGTTATATATGTACCTATTGGAACTATATATGACCTAACATGCGGCTAAATGCAAAAAACTAAGTGAATTGAAGTTTAAAGGCCAAAATCGGCCAGAAATGGCCTTCATTTACCCAAAATGTGTTTCAAAGCATATAAGTGGAGTTTAATTGACTCTTTATAGTTATATATGTACCTATTGGAACTATATATGACCTAACATGCGGCTAAATGCAAAAAACTAAGTGAATTGAACTTTAAAGGCCAAAATCGGCACGAAATGGCCTTCATTTACCCAAAATGTGTTTCAAAGCATATAAGTGGAGTTTAATTGACTCTTATAGTTATATATGTACCTATTGGAACTATATATGACCTAACATGCGGCTAAATGCAAAAAACTAAGTGAATTGAACTTTAAAGGCCAAAATCGGCCAGAAATGGCCTTCATTTACCCAAAATGTGTTTCGAAAGCATATAAGTGGAGTTTAATTGACTCTTTATAGTTATATATGTACCTATTGGAACTATATATGACCTAACATGCGGCTAAATGCAAAAAACTAAGTGAATTGAAGTTTAAAGGCCAAAATCGGCTCGAAATGGCCTTCATTTACCCAAAATGTGTTTCAAAGCATATAAGTGGAGTTTAATTGACTCTTTATAGTTATATATGTACCTATTGGAACTATATATGACCTAACATGCGGCTAAATGCAAAAAACTAAGTGAATTGAACTTTAAAGGCCAAAATCGGCCCGAAATGGCCTTCATTTACCCAAAATGTGTTTCAAAGCATATAAGTGGAGTTTAATTGACTCTTTATAGTTATATATGTACCTATTGGAACTATATATGACCTAACATGCGGCTAAATGCAAAAAACTAAGTGAATTGAAGTTTAAAGGCCAAAATCGGCCCGAAATGGCCTTCATTTACCCAAAATGTGTTTCAAAGCATATAAGTGGAGTTTAATTGACTCTTATAGTTATATATGTACCTATTGGAACTATATATGACCTAACATGCGGCTAAATGCAAAAAACTAAGTGAATTGGAGTGTAAAGGCCAAAATCGGCCCGAAATGGCCTTCATTTACCCAAAATGTGTTTCAAAGCATATAAGTGGAGTTTAATTGACTCTTTATAGTTATATATGTACCTATTGGAACTATATATGACCTAACATGTCGGCTAAATGCAAAAAACTAAGTGAATTGAAGTTTAAAGGCCAAAATCGGCCCAGAAATGGCCTTCATTTACCCAAAATGTGTTTCAAAGCATATAAGTGGAGTTTAATTGACTCTTATAGTTATATATGTACCTATTGGAACTATATATGACCTAACATGCGGCTAAATGCAAAAAACTAAGTGAATTGAACTTTAAAGGCCAAAATCGGCTCGAAATGGCCTTCATTTACCCAAAATGTGTTTCAAAGCATATAAGTGGAGTTTAATTGACTCTTTATAGTTATATATGTACCTATTGGAACTATATATGACCTAACATGCGGCTAAATGCAAAAAACTAAGTGAATTGAAGTTTAAAGGCCAAAATCGGCCAGAAATGGCCTTCATTTACCCAAAATGTGTTTCAAAGCATATAAGTGGAGTTTAATTGACTCTTATAGTTATATATGTACCTATTGGAACTATATATGACCTAACATGCGGCTAAATGCAAAAAACTAAGTGAATTGGACTTTAAAGGCCAAAATCGGCCCGAAATGGCCTTCATTTACCCAAAATGTGTTTCAAAGCATATAAGTGGAGTTTAATTGACTCTTTATAGTTATATATGTACCTATTGGAACTATATATGACCTAACATGCGGCTAAATGCAAAAAACTAAGTGAATTGAACTTTAAAGGCCAAAATCGGCTCGAAATGGCCTTCATTTACCCAAAATGTGTTTCAAAGCATATAAGTGGAGTTTAATTGACTCTTTATAGTTATATATGTACCTATTGGAACTATATATGACCTAACATGCGGCTAAATGCAAAAACTTAAGTGAATTGGAGTGTAAAGGCCAAAATCGGCCCGAAATGGCCTTCATTTACCCAAAATGTGTTTCAAAGCATATAAGTGGAGTTTAATTGACTCTTATAGTTATATATGTACCTATTGGAACTATATATGACCTAACATGCGGCTAAATGCAAAAAACTAAGTGAATTGAACTTTAAAGGCCAAAATCGGCCAGAAATGGCCTTCATTTACCCAAAATGTGTTTCAAAAGCATATAAGTGGAGTTTAATTGACTCTTATATAGTTATATATGTACCTATTGGAACTATATATGACCTAACATGCGGCCTAAATGCAAAAAACTAAGTGAATTGAAGTTTAAAGGCCAAAATCGGCACGAAATGGCCTTCATTTACCCAAAATGTGTTTCAAAGCATATAAGTGGAGTTTAATTGACTCTTATAGTTATATATGTACCTATTGGAACTATATATGACCTAACATGCGGCTAAATGCAAAAAACTAAGTGAATTGAACTTTAAAGGCCAAAATCGGCTCGAAATGGCCTTCATTTACCCAAAATGTGTTTCAAAGCATATAAGTGGAGTTTAATTGACTCTTATAGTTATATATGTACCTATTGGAACTATATATGACCTAACATGCGGCTAAATGCAAAAAACTAAGTGAATTGGAGTGTAAAGGCCAAAATCGGCCCGAAATGGCCTTCATTTACCCAAAATGTGTTTCAAAGCATATAAGTGGAGTATAATTGACTCTTTATAGTTATATATGTACCTATTGGAACTATATATGACCTAACATGCGGCTAAATGCAAAAAACTAAGTGAATTGGAGTTTAAAGGCCAAAATCGGCCGAAATGGCCTTCATTTACCCAAAATGTGTTTCAAAGCATATAAGTGGAGTTTAATTGACTCTTTATAGTTATATATGTACCTATTGGAACTATATATGACCTAACATGCGGCTAAATGCAAAAAACTAAGTGAATTGAAGTGTAAAGGCCAAAATCGGCCCGAAATGGCCTTCATTTACCCAAAATGTGTTTCAAAGCATATAAGTGGAGTTTAATTGACTCTTTATAGTTATATATGTACCTATTGGAACTATATATGACCTAACATGCGGCTAAATGCAAAAAACTAAGTGAATTGAAGTTTAAAGGCCAAAATCGGCCCGAAATGGCCTTCATTTACCCAAAATGTGTTTCAAAGCATATAAGTGGAGTTTAATTGACTCTTATAGTTATATATGTACCTATTGGAACTATATATGACCTAACATGCGGCTAAATGCAAAAAACTAAGTGAATTGAACTTTAAAGGCCAAAATCGGCCCGAAATGGCCTTCATTTACCCAAAATGTGTTTCAAAGCATATAAGTGGAGTTTAATTGACTCTTTATAGTTATATATGTACCTATTGGAACTATATATGACCTAACATGCGGCTAAATGCAAAAAACTAAGTGAATTGAACTTTAAAGGCCAAAATCGGCCCGAAATGGCCTTCATTTACCCAAAATGTGTTTCAAAGCATATAAGTGGAGTTTAATTGACTCTTTATAGTTATATATGTACCTATTGGAACTATATATGACCTAACATGCGGCTAAATGCAAAAAACTAAGTGAATTGAACTTTAAAGGCCAAAATCGGCCCGAAATGGCCTTCATTTACCCAAAATGTGTTTCAAAGCATATAAGTGGAGTTTAATTGACTCTTTATAGTTATATATGTACCTATTGGAACTATATATGACCTAACATGCGGCTAAATGCAAAAAACTAAGTGAATTGAACTTTAAAGGCCAAAATCGGCCGAAATGGCCTTCATTTACCCAAAATGTGTTTCAAAGCATATAAGTGGAGTTTAATTGACTCTTTATAGTTATATATGTACCTATTGGAACTATATATGACCTAACATGCGGCTAAATGCAAAAAACTAAGTGAATTGGAGCTTTAAAGGGCCAAAATCGGCACGAAATGGCCTTCATTTACCCAAAATGTGTTTCAAAGCATATAAGTGGAGTTTAATTGACTCTTATAGTTATATATGTACCTATTGGAACTATATATGACCTAACATGCGGCTAAATGCAAAAAACTAAGTGAATTGAAGTTTAAAGGCCAAAATCGGCCCGAAATGGCCTTCATTTACCCAAAATGTGTTTCAAAGCATATAAGTGGAGTTTAATTGACTCTTTATAGTTATATATGTACCTATTGGAACTATATATGACCTAACATGCGGCTAAATGCAAAAAACTAAGTGAATTGAAGTTTAAAGGCCAAAATCGGCCCGAAATGGCCTTCATTTACCCAAAATGTGTTTCAAAGCATATAAGTGGAGTTTAATTGACTCTTTATAGTTATATATGTACCTATTGGAACTATATATGACCTAACATGCGGCTAAATGCAAAAAACTAAGTGAATTGAAGTTTAAAGGCCAAAATCGGCCCGAAATGGCCTTCATTTACCCAAAATGTGTTTCAAAGCATATAAGTGGAGTTTAATTGACTCTTATAGTTATATATGTACCTATTGGAACTATATATGACCTAACATGCGGCTAAATGCAAAAAACTAAGTGAATTGAAGTTTAAAGGCCAAAATCGGCCAGAAATGGCCTTCATTTACCCAAAATGTGTTTGCAAAGCATATAAGTGGAGTTTAATTGACTCTTTATAGTTATATATGTACCTATTGGAACTATATATGACCTAACATGCGGCTAAATGCAAAAAACTAAGTGAATTGAACTTTAAAGGCCAAAATCGGCCCGAAATGGCCTTCATTTACCCAAAATGTGTTTCAAAGCATATAAGTGGAGTTTAATTGACTCTTTATAGTTATATATGTACCTATTGGAACTATATATGACCTAACATGCGGCTAAATGCAAAAAACTAAGTGAATTGAACTTTAAAGGCCAAAATCGGCTACGAAATGGCCTTCATTTACCCAAAATGTGTTTCGAAAGCATATAAGTGGAGTTTAATTGACTCTTTATAGTTATATATGTACCTATTGGAGACTATATATGACCTAACATGCGGCTAAATGCAAAAAACCTAAGTGAATTGAGACTTTAAAGGCCAAAATCGGCCCAGGAAATGGCCTTCATTTACCCAAAATGTGTTTCAAAGCATATAAGTGGAGTTTAATTGACTCTTTATAGTTATATATGTACCTATTGGAACTATATATGACCTAACATGCGGCTAAATGCAAAAAACTAAGTGAATTGAAGTTTAAAGGCCAAAATCGGCAGAAATGGCCTTCATTTACCCAAAATGTGTTTCAAAGCATATAAGTGGAGTTTAATTGACTCTTTATAGTTATATATGTACCTATTGGAACTATATATGACCTAACATGCGGCTAAATGCAAAAAACTAAGTGAATTGAACTGTAAAGGCCAAAATCGGCCCGAAATGGCCTTCATTTACCCAAAATGTGTTTCAAAGCATATAAGTGGAGTTTAATTGACTCTTTATAGTTATATATGTACCTATTGGAACTATATATGACCTAACATGCGGCTAAATGCAAAAAACTAAGTGAATTGAAGTTTAAAGGCCAAAATCGGCCGAAATGGCCTTCATTTACCCAAAATGTGTTTCAAAGCATATAAGTGGAGTTTAATTGACTCTTTATAGTTATATATGTACCTATTGGAACTATATATGACCTAACATGCGGCTAAATGCAAAAAACTAAGTGAATTGAACTTTAAAGGCCAAAATCGGCCCGAAATGGCCTTCATTTACCCAAAATGTGTTTCAAAGCATATAAGTGGAGTTTAATTGACTCTTATAGTTATATATGTACCTATTGGAACTATATATGACCTAACATGCGGCTAAATGCAAAAAACTAAGTGAATTGAAGTTTAAAGGCCAAAATCGGCCCGAAATGGCCTTCATTTACCCAAAATGTGTTTCAAAGCATATAAGTGGAGTTTAATTGACTCTTATAGTTATATATGTACCTATTGGAACTATATATGACCTAACATGCGGCTAAATGCAAAAAACTAAGTGAATTGAAGTTTAAAGGCCAAAATCGGCCCGAAATGGCCTTCATTTACCCAAAATGTGTTTCAAAGCATATAAGTGGAGTTTAATTGACTCTTTATAGTTATATATGTACCTATTGGAACTATATATGACCTAACATGCGGCTAAATGCAAAAAACTAAGTGAATTGAACTTTAAAGGCCAAAATCGGCCGAAATGGCCTTCATTTACCCAAAATGTGTTTCAAAGCATATAAGTGGAGTTTAATTGACTCTTTATAGTTATATATGTACCTATTGGAACTATATATGACCTAACATGCGGCTAAATGCAAAAAACTAAGTGAATTGAACTTTAAAGGCCAAAATCGGCCCGAAATGGCCTTCATTTACCCAAAATGTGTTTCAAAGCATATAAGTGGAGTTTAATTGACTCTTATAGTTATATATGTACCTATTGGAACTATATATGACCTAACATGCGGCTAAATGCAAAAAACTAAGTGAATTGAACTTTAAAGGCCAAAATCGGCCCGAAATGGCCTTCATTTACCCAAAATGTGTTTCAAAGCATATAAGTGGAGTTTAATTGACTCTTTATAGTTATATATGTACCTATTGGAACTATATATGACCTAACATGCGGCTAAATGCAAAAAACTAAGTGAATTGAACTTTAAAGGCCAAAATCGGCCCGAAATGGCCTTCATTTACCCAAAATGTGTTTCAAAGCATATAAGTGGAGTTTAATTGACTCTTTATAGTTATATATGTACCTATTGGAACTATATATGACCTAACATGCGGCTAAATGCAAAAAACTAAGTGAATTGAACTTTAAAGGCCAAAATCGGCCCGAAATGGCCTTCATTTACCCAAAATGTGTTTCAAAGCATATAAGTGGAGTTTAATTGACTCTTATAGTTATATATGTACCTATTGGAACTATATATGACCTAACATGCGGCTAAATGCAAAAAACTAAGTGAATTGAAGTTTAAAGGCCAAAATCGGCCCGAAATGGCCTTCATTTACCCAAAATGTGTTTCAAAGCATATAAGTGGAGTTTAATTGACTCTTTATAGTTATATATGTACCTATTGGAACTATATATGACCTAACATGCGGCTAAATGCAAAAAACTAAGTGAATTGAACTTTAAAGGCCAAAATCGGCCCGAAATGGCCTTCATTTACCCAAAATGTGTTTCAAAGCATATAAGTGGAGTTTAATTGACTCTTTATAGTTATATATGTACCTATTGGAACTATATATGACCTAACATGCGGCTAAATGCAAAAAACTAAGTGAATTGAACTTTAAAGGCCAAAATCGGCCCGAAATGGCCTTCATTTACCCAAAATGTGTTTCAAAGCATATAAGTGGAGTTTAATTGACTCTTATAGTTATATATGTACCTATTGGAACTATATATGACCTAACATGCGGCTAAATGCAAAAAACTAAGTGAATTGAACTTTAAAGGCCAAAATCGGCCCGAAATGGCCTTCATTTACCCAAAATGTGTTTCAAAGCATATAAGTGGAGTTTAATTGACTCTTTATAGTTATATATGTACCTATTGGAACTATATATGACCTAACATGCGGCTAAATGCAAAAAACTAAGTGAATTGAAGTTTAAAGGCCAAAATCGGCCCGAAATGGCCTTCATTTACCCAAAATGTGTTTCAAAGCATATAAGTGGAGTTTAATTGACTCTTATAGTTATATATGTACCTATTGGAACTATATATGACCTAACATGCGGCTAAATGCAAAAAACTAAGTGAATTGAACTTTAAAGGCCAAAATCGGCCCGAAATGGCCTTCATTTACCCAAAATGTGTTTCAAAGCATATAAGTGGAGTTTAATTGACTCTTTATAGTTATATATGTACCTATTGGAACTATATATGACCTAACATGCGGCTAAATGCAAAAAACTAAGTGAATTGAACTTTAAAGGCCAAAATCGGCCCGAAATGGCCTTCATTTACCCAAAATGTGTTTCAAAGCATATAAGTGGAGTTTAATTGACTCTTATAGTTATATATGTACCTATTGGAACTATATATGACCTAACATGCGGCTAAATGCAAAAAACTAAGTGAATTGAAGTTTAAAGGCCAAAATCGGCCCGAAATGGCCTTCATTTACCCAAAATGTGTTTCAAAGCATATAAGTGGAGTTTAATTGACTCTTTATAGTTATATATGTACCTATTGGAACTATATATGACCTAACATGCGGCTAAATGCAAAAAACTAAGTGAATTGAACTTTAAAGGCCAAAATCGGCCCGAAATGGCCTTCATTTACCCAAAATGTGTTTCAAAGCATATAAGTGGAGTTTAATTGACTCTTTATAGTTATATATGTACCTATTGGAACTATATATGACCTAACATGCGGCTAAATGCAAAAAACTAAGTGAATTGAACTTTAAAGGCCAAAATCGGCCGAAATGGCCTTCATTTACCCAAAATGTGTTTCAAAGCATATAAGTGGAGTTTAATTGACTCTTTATAGTTATATATGTACCTATTGGAACTATATATGACCTAACATGCGGCTAAATGCAAAAAACTAAGTGAATTGAACTTTAAAGGCCAAAATCGGCCCGAAATGGCCTTCATTTACCCAAAATGTGTTTCAAAGCATATAAGTGGAGTTTAATTGACTCTTTATAGTTATATATGTACCTATTGGAACTATATATGACCTAACATGCGGCTAAATGCAAAAAACTAAGTGAATTGGACTTTAAAGGCCAAAATCGGCCCGAAATGGCCTTCATTTACCCAAAATGTGTTTCAAAGCATATAAGTGGAGTTTAATTGACTCTTATAGTTATATATGTACCTATTGGAACTATATATGACCTAACATGCGGCTAAATGCA
The DNA here is from genome assembly GCA_947646795.1 of Beta lomatogona. NCBI lineage: Eukaryota > Viridiplantae > Streptophyta > Magnoliopsida > Caryophyllales > Amaranthaceae > Beta > Beta lomatogona. Next base: position 151,004 of record CANSNZ010000765.1, on the reverse strand, counting down.
AAAAACTAAGTGAATTGAACTTTAAAGGCCAAAATCGGCCCGAAATGGCCTTCATTTACCCAAAATGTGTTTCAAAGCATATAAGTGGAGTTTAATTGACTCTTATAGTTATATATGTACCTATTGGAACTATATATGACCTAACATGCGGCTAAATGCAAAAAACTAAGTGAATTGAACTTTAAAGGCCAAAATCGGCCCGAAATGGCCTTCATTTACCCAAAATGTGTTTCAAAGCATATAAGTGGAGTTTAATTGACTCTTTATAGTTATATATGTACCTATTGGAACTATATATGACCTAACATGCGGCTAAATGCAAAAAACTAAGTGAATTGGAGTTTAAAGGCCAAAATCGGCCCGAAATGGCCTTCATTTACCCAAAATGTGTTTCAAAGCATATAAGTGGAGTTTAATTGACTCTTATAGTTATATATGTACCTATTGGAACTATATATGACCTAACATGCGGCTAAATGCAAAAAACTAAGTGAATTGAAGTTTAAAGGCCAAAATCGGCCCGAAATGGCCTTCATTTACCCAAAATGTGTTTCAAAGCATATAAGTGGAGTTTAATTGACTCTTATAGTTATATATGTACCTATTGGAACTATATATGACCTAACATGCGGCTAAATGCAAAAAACTAAGTGAATTGAACTTTAAAGGCCAAAATCGGCCCGAAATGGCCTTCATTTACCCAAAATGTGTTTCAAAGCATATAAGTGGAGTTTAATTGACTCTTATAGTTATATATGTACCTATTGGAACTATATATGACCTAACATGCGGCTAAATGCAAAAAACTAAGTGAATTGGAGTGTAAAGGCCAAAATCGGCCCGAAATGGCCTTCATTTACCCAAAATGTGTTTCAAAGCATATAAGTGGAGTTTAATTGACTCTTATAGTTATATATGTACCTATTGGAACTATATATGACCTAACATGCGGCTAAATGCAAAAAACTAAGTGAATTGGAGTTTAAAGGCCAAAATCGGCCCGAAATGGCCTTCATTTACCCAAAATGTGTTTCAAAGCATATAAGTGGAGTTTAATTGACTCTTTATAGTTATATATGTACCTATTGGAACTATATATGACCTAACATGCGGCTAAATGCAAAAAACTAAGTGAATTGGAGTGTAAAGGCCAAAATCGGCCCGAAATGGCCTTCATTTACCCAAAATGTGTTTCAAAGCATATAAGTGGAGTTTAATTGACTCTTATAGTTATATATGTACCTATTGGAACTATATATGACCTAACATGCGGCTAAATGCAAAAAACTAAGTGAATTGGAGTTTAAAGGCCAAAATCGGCCCGAAATGGCCTTCATTTACCCAAAATGTGTTTCAAAGCATATAAGTGGAGTTTAATTGACTCTTATAGTTATATATGTACCTATTGGAACTATATATGACCTAACATGCGGCTAAATGCAAAAAACTAAGTGAATTGGAGTTTAAAGGCCAAAATCGGCCCGAAATGGCCTTCATTTACCCAAAATGTGTTTCAAAGCATATAAGTGGAGTTTAATTGACTCTTTATAGTTATATATGTACCTATTGGAACTATATATGACCTAACATGCGGCTAAATGCAAAAAACTAAGTGAATTGGAGTTTAAAGGCCAAAATCGGCCCGAAATGGCCTTCATTTACCCAAAATGTGTTTCAAAGCATATAAGTGGAGTTTAATTGACTCTTATAGTTATATATGTACCTATTGGAACTATATATGACCTAACATGCGGCTAAATGCAAAAAACTAAGTGAATTGGACTTTAAAGGCCAAAATCGGCCCGAAATGGCCTTCATTTACCCAAAATGTGTTTCAAAGCATATAAGTGGAGTTTAATTGACTCTTATAGTTATATATGTACCTATTGGAACTATATATGACCTAACATGCGGCTAAATGCAAAAAACTAAGTGAATTGGAGTTTAAAGGCCAAAATCGGCCCGAAATGGCCTTCATTTACCCAAAATGTGTTTCAAAGCATATAAGTGGAGTTTAATTGACTCTTTATAGTTATATATGTACCTATTGGAACTATATATGACCTAACATGCGGCTAAATGCAAAAAACTAAGTGAATTGGAGTTTAAAGGCCAAAATCGGCCCGAAATGGCCTTCATTTACCCAAAATGTGTTTCAAAGCATATAAGTGGAGTTTAATTGACTCTTTATAGTTATATATGTACCTATTGGAACTATATATGACCTAACATGCGGCTAAATGCAAAAAACTAAGTGAATTGGAGTTTAAAGGCCAAAATCGGCCCGAAATGGCCTTCATTTACCCAAAATGTGTTTCAAAGCATATAAGTGGAGTTTAATTGACTCTTATAGTTATATATGTACCTATTGGAACTATATATGACCTAACATGCGGCTAAATGCAAAAAACTAAGTGAATTGGAGTTTAAAGGCCAAAATCGGCCCGAAATGGCCTTCATTTACCCAAAATGTGTTTCAAAGCATATAAGTGGAGTTTAATTGACTCTTATAGTTATATATGTACCTATTGGAACTATATATGACCTAACATGCGGCTAAATGCAAAAAACTAAGTGAATTGGAGTTTAAAGGCCAAAATCGGCCCGAAATGGCCTTCATTTACCCAAAATGTGTTTCAAAGCATATAAGTGGAGTTTAATTGACTCTTTATAGTTATATATGTACCTATTGGAACTATATATGACCTAACATGCGGCTAAATGCAAAAAACTAAGTGAATTGGAGTTTAAAGGCCAAAATCGGCCGAAATGGCCTTCATTTACCCAAAATGTGTTTCAAAGCATATAAGTGGAGTTTAATTGACTCTTATAGTTATATATGTACCTATTGGAACTATATATGACCTAACATGCGGCTAAATGCAAAAAACTAAGTGAATTGAAGTGTAAAGGCCAAAATCGGCCCGAAATGGCCTTCATTTACCCAAAATGTGTTTCAAAGCATATAAGTGGAGTTTAATTGACTCTTATAGTTATATATGTACCTATTGGAACTATATATGACCTAACATGCGGCTAAATGCAAAAAACTAAGTGAATTGAAGTTTAAAGGCCAAAATCGGCCCGAAATGGCCTTCATTTACCCAAAATGTGTTTCAAAGCATATAAGTGGAGTTTAATTGACTCTTTATAGTTATATATGTACCTATTGGAACTATATATGACCTAACATGCGGCTAAATGCAAAAAACTAAGTGAATTGAAGTTTAAAGGCCAAAATCGGCCCGAAATGGCCTTCATTTACCCAAAATGTGTTTCAAAGCATATAAGTGGAGTTTAATTGACTCTTTATAGTTATATATGTACCTATTGGAACTATATATGACCTAACATGCGGCTAAATGCAAAAAACTAAGTGAATTGAAGTTTAAAGGCCAAAATCGGCCCGAAATGGCCTTCATTTACCCAAAATGTGTTTCAAAGCATATAAGTGGAGTTTAATTGACTCTTTATAGTTATATATGTACCTATTGGAACTATATATGACCTAACATGCGGCTAAATGCAAAAAACTAAGTGAATTGAAGTTTAAAGGCCAAAATCGGCCCGAAATGGCCTTCATTTACCCAAAATGTGTTTCAAAGCATATAAGTGGAGTTTAATTGACTCTTTATAGTTATATATGTACCTATTGGAACTATATATGACCTAACATGCGGCTAAATGCAAAAAACTAAGTGAATTGAAGTTTAAAGGCCAAAATCGGCCCGAAATGGCCTTCATTTACCCAAAATGTGTTTCAAAGCATATAAGTGGAGTTTAATTGACTCTTATAGTTATATATGTACCTATTGGAACTATATATGACCTAACATGCGGCTAAATGCAAAAAACTAAGTGAATTGAAGTTTAAAGGCCAAAATCGGCCGAAATGGCCTTCATTTACCCAAAATGTGTTTCAAAGCATATAAGTGGAGTTTAATTGACTCTTATAGTTATATATGTACCTATTGGAACTATATATGACCTAACATGCGGCTAAATGCAAAAAACTAAGTGAATTGAAGTTTAAAGGCCAAAATCGGCCCGAAATGGCCTTCATTTACCCAAAATGTGTTTCAAAGCATATAAGTGGAGTTTAATTGACTCTTTATAGTTATATATGTACCTATTGGAACTATATATGACCTAACATGCGGCTAAATGCAAAAAACTAAGTGAATTGAAGTTTAAAGGCCAAAATCGGCCCGAAATGGCCTTCATTTACCCAAAATGTGTTTCAAAGCATATAAGTGGAGTTTAATTGACTCTTTATAGTTATATATGTACCTATTGGAACTATATATGACCTAACATGCGGCTAAATGCAAAAAACTAAGTGAATTGAAGTTTAAAGGCCAAAATCGGCCCGAAATGGCCTTCATTTACCCAAAATGTGTTTCAAAGCATATAAGTGGAGTTTAATTGACTCTTATAGTTATATATGTACCTATTGGAACTATATATGACCTAACATGCGGCTAAATGCAAAAAACTAAGTGAATTGAAGTTTAAAGGCCAAAATCGGCCCGAAATGGCCTTCATTTACCCAAAATGTGTTTCAAAGCATATAAGTGGAGTTTAATTGACTCTTTATAGTTATATATGTACCTATTGGAACTATATATGACCTAACATGCGGCTAAATGCAAAAAACTAAGTGAATTGAACTTTAAAGGCCAAAATCGGCCCGAAATGGCCTTCATTTACCCAAAATGTGTTTCAAAGCATATAAGTGGAGTTTAATTGACTCTTATAGTTATATATGTACCTATTGGAACTATATATGACCTAACATGCGGCTAAATGCAAAAAACTAAGTGAATTGAAGTTTAAAGGCCAAAATCGGCCCGAAATGGCCTTCATTTACCCAAAATGTGTTTCAAAGCATATAAGTGGAGTTTAATTGACTCTTATAGTTATATATGTACCTATTGGAACTATATATGACCTAACATGCGGCTAAATGCAAAAAACTAAGTGAATTGAACTTTAAAGGCCAAAATCGGCCCGAAATGGCCTTCATTTACCCAAAATGTGTTTCAAAGCATATAAGTGGAGTTTAATTGACTCTTATAGTTATATATGTACCTATTGGAACTATATATGACCTAACATGCGGCTAAATGCAAAAAACTAAGTGAATTGAAGTTTAAAGGCCAAAATCGGCCCGAAATGGCCTTCATTTACCCAAAATGTGTTTCAAAGCATATAAGTGGAGTTTAATTGACTCTTATAGTTATATATGTACCTATTGGAACTATATATGACCTAACATGCGGCTAAATGCAAAAAACTAAGTGAATTGAACTTTAAAGGCCAAAATCGGCCCGAAATGGCCTTCATTTACCCAAAATGTGTTTCAAAGCATATAAGTGGAGTTTAATTGACTCTTATAGTTATATATGTACCTATTGGAACTATATATGACCTAACATGCGGCTAAATGCAAAAAACTAAGTGAATTGAACTTTAAAGGCCAAAATCGGCCCGAAATGGCCTTCATTTACCCAAAATGTGTTTCAAAGCATATAAGTGGAGTTTAATTGACTCTTTATAGTTATATATGTACCTATTGGAACTATATATGACCTAACATGCGGCTAAATGCAAAAAACTAAGTGAATTGAACTTTAAAGGCCAAAATCGGCCCGAAATGGCCTTCATTTACCCAAAATGTGTTTCAAAGCATATAAGTGGAGTTTAATTGACTCTTATAGTTATATATGTACCTATTGGAACTATATATGACCTAACATGCGGCTAAATGCAAAAAACTAAGTGAATTGAACTTTAAAGGCCAAAATCGGCCCGAAATGGCCTTCATTTACCCAAAATGTGTTTCAAAGCATATAAGTGGAGTTTAATTGACTCTTTATAGTTATATATGTACCTATTGGAACTATATATGACCTAACATGCGGCTAAATGCAAAAAACTAAGTGAATTGAACTTTAAAGGCCAAAATCGGCCCGAAATGGCCTTCATTTACCCAAAATGTGTTTCAAAGCATATAAGTGGAGTTTAATTGACTCTTATAGTTATATATGTACCTATTGGAACTATATATGACCTAACATGCGGCTAAATGCAAAAAACTAAGTGAATTGAACTTTAAAGGCCAAAATCGGCCCGAAATGGCCTTCATTTACCCAAAATGTGTTTCAAAGCATATAAGTGGAGTTTAATTGACTCTTATAGTTATATATGTACCTATTGGAACTATATATGACCTAACATGCGGCTAAATGCAAAAAACTAAGTGAATTGAACTTTAAAGGCCAAAATCGGCCCGAAATGGCCTTCATTTACCCAAAATGTGTTTCAAAGCATATAAGTGGAGTTTAATTGACTCTTATAGTTATATATGTACCTATTGGAACTATATATGACCTAACATGCGGCTAAATACAAAAAACTAAGTGAATTGAACTTTAAAGGCCAAAATCGGCCCGAAATGGCCTTCATTTACCCAAAATGTGTTTCAAAGCATATAAGTGGAGTTTAATTGACTCTTATAGTTATATATGTACCTATTGGAACTATATATGACCTAACATGCGGCTAAATGCAAAAAACTAAGTGAATTGAACTTTAAAGGCCAAAATCGGCACGAAATGGCCTTCATTTACCCAAAATGTGTTTCAAAGCATATAAGTGGAGTTTAATTGACTCTTATAGTTATATATGTACCTATTGGAACTATATATGACCTAACATGCGGCTAAATGCAAAAAACTAAGTGAATTGAACTTTAAAGGCCAAAATCGGCCCGAAATGGCCTTCATTTACCCAAAATGTGTTTCAAAGCATATAAGTGGAGTTTAATTGACTCTTATAGTTATATATGTACCTATTGGAACTATATATGACCTAACATGCGGCTAAATGCAAAAAACTAAGTGAATTGAGGTTTAAAGGCCAAAATCGGCCCAGAAATGGCCTTCATTTACCCAAAATGTGTTTCAAAGCATATAAGTGGAGTTTAATTGACTCTTTATAGTTATATATGTACCTATTGGAACTATATATGACCTAACATGCGGCTAAATGCAAAAAACTAAGTGAATTGAACTTTAAAGGCCAAAATCGGCCCGAAATGGCCTTCATTTACCCAAAATGTGTTTCAAAGCATATAAGTGGAGTTTAATTGACTCTTTATAGTTATATATGTACCTATTGGAACTATATATGACCTAACATGCGGCTAAATGCAAAAAACTAAGTGAATTGAACTTTAAAGGCCAAAATCGGCCCGAAATGGCCTTCATTTACCCAAAATGTGTTTCAAAGCATATAAGTGGAGTTTAATTGACTCTTATAGTTATATATGTACCTATTGGAACTATATATGACCTAACATGCGGCTAAATACAAAAAACTAAGTGAATTGAACTTTAAAGGCCAAAATCGGCACGAAATGGCCTTCATTTACCCAAAATGTGTTTCAAAGCATATAAGTGGAGTTTAATTGACTCTTATAGTTATATATGTACCTATTGGAACTATATATGACCTAACATGCGGCTAAATGCAAAAAACTAAGTGAATTGAACTTTAAAGGCCAAAATCGGCCCGAAATGGCCTTCATTTACCCAAAATGTGTTTCAAAGCATATAAGTGGAGTTTAATTGACTCTTATAGTTATATATGTACCTATTGGAACTATATATGACCTAACATGCGGCTAAATGCAAAAAACTAAGTGAATTGAACTTTAAAGGCCAAAATCGGCCCGAAATGGCCTTCATTTACCCAAAATGTGTTTCAAAGCATATAAGTGGAGTTTAATTGACTCTTATAGTTATATATGTACCTATTGGAACTATATATGACCTAACATGCGGCTAAATGCAAAAAACTAAGTGAATTGAACTTTAAAGGCCAAAATCGGCCCGAAATGGCCTTCATTTACCCAAAATGTGTTTCAAAGCATATAAGTGGAGTTTAATTGACTCTTATAGTTATATATGTACCTATTGGAACTATATATGACCTAACATGCGGCTAAATGCAAAAAACTAAGTGAATTGAACTTTAAAGGCCAAAATCGGCCCGAAATGGCCTTCATTTACCCAAAATGTGTTTCAAAGCATATAAGTGGAGTTTAATTGACTCTTTATAGTTATATATGTACCTATTGGAACTATATATGACCTAACATGCGGCTAAATGCAAAAAACTAAGTGAATTGAACTTTAAAGGCCAAAATCGGCCCGAAATGGCCTTCATTTACCCAAAATGTGTTTCAAAGCATATAAGTGGAGTTTAATTGACTCTTTATAGTTATATATGTACCTATTGGAACTATATATGACCTAACATGCGGCTAAATGCAAAAAACTAAGTGAATTGAACTTTAAAGGCCAAAATCGGCACGAAATGGCCTTCATTTACCCAAAATGTGTTTCAAAGCATATAAGTGGAGTTTAATTGACTCTTATAGTTATATATGTACCTATTGGAACTATATATGACCTAACATGCGGCTAAATGCAAAAAACTAAGTGAATTGAACTTTAAAGGCCAAAATCGGCCCGAAATGGCCTTCATTTACCCAAAATGTGTTTCAAAGCATATAAGTGGAGTTTAATTGACTCTTATAGTTATATATGTACCTATTGGAACTATATATGACCTAACATGCGGCTAAATGCAAAAAACTAAGTGAATTGAACTTTAAAGGCCAAAATCGGCACGAAATGGCCTTCATTTACCCAAAATGTGTTTCAAAGCATATAAGTGGAGTTTAATTGACTCTTATAGTTATATATGTACCTATTGGAACTATATATGACCTAACATGCGGCTAAATGCAAAAAACTAAGTGAATTGAACTTTAAAGGCCAAAATCGGCCCGAAATGGCCTTCATTTACCCAAAATGTGTTTCAAAGCATATAAGTGGAGTTTAATTGACTCTTATAGTTATATATGTACCTATTGGAACTATATATGACCTAACATGCGGCTAAATGCAAAAAACTAAGTGAATTGAACTTTAAAGGCCAAAATCGGCCCGAAATGGCCTTCATTTACCCAAAATGTGTTTCAAAGCATATAAGTGGAGTTTAATTGACTCTTATAGTTATATATGTACCTATTGGAACTATATATGACCTAACATGCGGCTAAATGCAAAAAACTAAGTGAATTGAACTTTAAAGGCCAAAATCGGCCCGAAATGGCCTTCATTTACCCAAAATGTGTTTCAAAGCATATAAGTGGAGTTTAATTGACTCTTATAGTTATATATGTACCTATTGGAACTATATATGACCTAACATGCGGCTAAATGCAAAAAACTAAGTGAATTGAACTTTAAAGGCCAAAATCGGCCCGAAATGGCCTTCATTTACCCAAAATGTGTTTCAAAGCATATAAGTGGAGTTTAATTGACTCTTATAGTTATATATGTACCTATTGGAACTATATATGACCTAACATGCGGCTAAATGCAAAAAACTAAGTGAATTGAACTTTAAAGGCCAAAATCGGCCCGAAATGGCCTTCATTTACCCAAAATGTGTTTCAAAGCATATAAGTGGAGTTTAATTGACTCTTATAGTTATATATGTACCTATTGGAACTATATATGACCTAACATGCGGCTAAATGCAAAAAACTAAGTGAATTGAACTTTAAAGGCCAAAATCGGCACGAAATGGCCTTCATTTACCCAAAATGTGTTTCAAAGCATATAAGTGGAGTTTAATTGACTCTTATAGTTATATATGTACCTATTGGAACTATATATGACCTAACATGCGGCTAAATGCAAAAAACTAAGTGAATTGAACTTTAAAGGCCAAAAATCGGCCCGAAATGGCCTTCATTTACCCAAAATGTGTTTCAAAGCATATAAGTGGAGTTTAATTGACTCTTATAGTTATATATGTACCTATTGGAACTATATATGACCTAACATGCGGCTAAATGCAAAAAACTAAGTGAATTGAACTTTAAAGGCCAAAATCGGCACGAAATGGCCTTCATTTACCCAAAATGTGTTTCAAAGCATATAAGTGGAGTTTAATTGACTCTTATAGTTATATATGTACCTATTGGAACTATATATGACCTAACATGCGGCTAAATGCAAAAAACTAAGTGAATTGAACTTTAAAGGCCAAAATCGGCCCGAAATGGCCTTCATTTACCCAAAATGTGTTTCAAAGCATATAAGTGGAGTTTAATTGACTCTTATAGTTATATATGTACCTATTGGAACTATATATGACCTAACATGCGGCTAAACACAAAAAACTAAGTGAATTGAACTTTAAAGGCCAAAATCGTCACGAAATGGCCTTCATTTACCCAAAATGTGTTTCAAAGCATATAAGTGGAGTTTAATTAACTCTTATTGTTATATATGTACCTATTGGAACTATATATGACCTAACATGCGGCTAAATGCAAAAAACTAAGTGAATTGAACTTTAAAGGCAAAAATCGGCCCGAAATGGCCTTCATTTACCCAAAATGTGTTTCAAAGCTTATAAGTAGAGTTTAATTGACTCTTATAGTTATATATGTACCTATTGGAACTATATATGACCTAACATGCGGCTAAATGCAAAAAACTAAGTGAATTGAACTTTAAAGGCCAAAATCGGCACGAAATGGCCTTCATTTAACCAAAATGTGTTTCAAAGCATATAAATGGAGTTTAATTGACTCTTATAGTTATATATGTACCTATTGGAACTATATATGACCTAACATGCGGCTAAATGCAAAAAACTAAGTGAATTGAACTTTAAAGGCCAAAATCGGCCCGAAATGGCCTTCATTTACCCAAAATGTGTTTCAAAGCATATAAGTGGAGTTTAATTGACTCTTATAGTTATATATGTACCTATTGGAACTATATATGACCTAACATGCGGCTAAATGCAAAAAACTAAGTGAATTGAGGTTTAAAGGCCAAAATCGGCCCGAAATGGCCTTCATTTACCCAAAATGTGTTTCAAAGCATATAAGTGGAGTTTAATTGACTCTTATTGTTATATATGTACCTATTGGAACTATATATGACCTAACATGCGGCTAAACCACAAAAACTAAGTGAATTGAACTTTAAAGGCCAAAATCGGCACGAAATGGCCTTCATTTACCCAAAATGTGTTTCAAAGCATATAAGTGGAGTTTAATTGACTCTTATAGTTATATATGTACCTATTGGAACTATATATGACCTAACATGCGGCTAAATGCAAAAAACTAAGTGAATTGAACTTTAAAGGCCAAAATCGGCCCGAAATGGCCTTCATTTACCCAAAATGTGTTTCAAAGCATATAAGTGGAGTTTAATTGACTCTTATAGTTATATATGTACCTATTGGAACTATATATGACCTAACATGCGGCTAAATGCAAAAAACTAAGTGAATTGAACTTTAAAGGCCAAAATCGGCCCGAAATGGCCTTCATTTACCCAAAATGTGTTTCAAAGCATATAAGTGGAGTTTAATTGACTCTTATAGTTATATATGTACCTATTGGAACTATATATGACCTAACATGCGGCTAAATGCAAAAAACTAAGTGAATTGAACTTTAAAGGCCAAAATCGGCCCGAAATGGCCTTCATTTACCCAAAATGTGTTTCAAAGCATATAAGTGGAGTTTAATTGACTCTTATAGTTATATATGTACCTATTGGAACTATATATGACCTAACATGCGGCTAAATGCAAAAAACTAAGTGAATTGAACTTTAAAGGCCAAAATCGGCCCGAAATGGCCTTCATTTACCCAAAATGTGTTTCAAAGCATATAAGTGGAGTTTAATTGACTCTTATAGTTATATATGTACCTATTGGAACTATATATGACCTAACATGCGGCTAAATGCAAAAAACTAAGTGAATTGAACTTTAAAGGCCAAAATCGGCCCGAAATGGCCTTCATTTACCCAAAATGTGTTTCAAAGCATATAAGTGGAGTTTAATTGACTCTTATAGTTATATATGTACCTATTGGAACTATATATGACCTAACATGCGGCTAAATGCAAAAAACTAAGTGAATTGAACTTTAAAGGCCAAAATCGGCCCGAAATGGCCTTCATTTACCCAAAATGTGTTTCAAAGCATATAAGTGGAGTTTAATTGACTCTTATTGTTATATATGTACCTATTGGAACTATATATGACCTAACATGCGGCTAAATGCAAAAAACTAAGTGAATTGAACTTTAAAGGCCAAAATCGGCCCGAAATGGCCTTCATTTACCCAAAATGTGTTTCAAAGCATATAAGTGGAGTTTAATTGACTCTTATAGTTATATATGTACCTATTGGAACTATATATGACCTAACATGCGGCTAAATGCAAAAAACTAAGTGAATTGAACTTTAAAGGCCAAAATCGGCCCGAAATGGCCTTCATTTACCCAAAATGTGTTTCAAAGCATATAAGTGGAGTTTAATTGACTCTTATAGTTATATATGTACCTATTGGAACTATATATGACCTAACATGCGGCTAAATGCAAAAAACTAAGTGAATTGAACTTTAAAGGCCAAAATCGGCCCGAAATGGCCTTCATTTACCCAAAATGTGTTTCAAAGCATATAAGTGGAGTTTAATTGACTCTTATAGTTATATATGTACCTATTGGAACTATATATGACCTAACATGCGGCTAAATGCAAAAAACTAAGTGAATTGAACTTTAAAGGCCAAAATCGGCCCGAAATGGCCTTCATTTACCCAAAATGTGTTTCAAAGCATATAAGTGGAGTTTAATTGACTCTTATAGTTATATATGTACCTATTGGAACTATATATGACCTAACATGCGGCTAAATGCAAAAAACTAAGTGAATTGAACTTTAAAGGCCAAAATCGGCCCGAAATGGCCTTCATTTACCCAAAATGTGTTTCAAAGCATATAAGTGGAGTTTAATTGACTCTTATAGTTATATATGTACCTATTGGAACTATATATGACCTAACATGCGGCTAAATGCAAAAAACTAAGTGAATTGAACTTTAAAGGCCAAAATCGGCCCGAAATGGCCTTCATTTACCCAAAATGTGTTTCAAAGCATATAAGTGGAGTTTAATTGACTCTTATAGTTATATATGTACCTATTGGAACTATATATGACCTAACATGCGGCTAAATGCAAAAAACTAAGTGAATTGAACTTTAAAGGCCAAAATCGGCACGAAATGGCCTTCATTTACCCAAAATGTGTTTCAAAGCATATAAGTGGAGTTTAATTGACTCTTATTGTTATATATGTACCTATTGGAACTATATATGACCTAACATGCGGCTAAATGCAAAAAACTAAGTGAATTGAACTTTAAAGGCCAAAATCGGCCCGAAATGGCCTTCATTTACCCAAAATGTGTTTCAAAGCATATAAGTGGAGTTTAATTGACTCTTATAGTTATATATGTACCTATTGGAACTATATATGACCTAACATGCGGCTAAATGCAAAAAACTAAGTGAATTGAACTTTAAAGGCCAAAATCGGCCCGAAATGGCCTTCATTTACCCAAAATGTGTTTCAAAGCATATAAGTGGAGTTTAATTGACTCTTATAGTTATATATGTACCTATTGGAACTATATATGACCTAACATGCGGCTAAATGCAAAAAACTAAGTGAATTGAGGTTTAAAGGCCAAAATCGGCCCGAAATGGCCTTCATTTACCCAAAATGTGTTTCAAAGCATATAAGTGGAGTTTAATTGACTCTTATTGTTATATATGTACCTATTGGAACTATATATGACCTAACATGCGGCTAAATACAAAAAACTAAGTGAATTGAACTTTAAAGGCCAAAATCGGCCCGAAATGGCCTTCATTTACCCAAAATGTGTTTCAAAGCATATAAGTGGAGTTTAATTGACTCTTATAGTTATATATGTACCTATTGGAACTATATATGACCTAACATGCGGCTAAATGCAAAAAACTAAGTGAATTGAACTTTAAAGGCCAAAATCGGCCCGAAAACAGAAATGGCCTTCATTTACCCAAAATGTGTTTCAAAGCATATAAGTGGAGTTTAATTGACTCTTATAGTTATATATGTACCTATTGGAACTATATATGACCTAACATGCGGCTAAATGCAAAAAACTAAGTGAATTGAGCTTTAAAGGCCAAAATCGGCCCGAAATGGCCTTCATTTACCCAAAATGTGTTTCAAAGCATATAAGTGGAGTTTAATTGACTCTTATAGTTATATATGTACCTATTGGAACTATATATGACCTAACATGCGGCTAAAAAACGAAAACTAAGTGAATTGAACTTTAAAGGCCAAAATCGGCCCGAAATGGCCTTCATTTACCCAAAATGTGTTTCAAAGCATATAAGTGGAGTTTAATTGACTCTTATAGTTATATATGTACCTATTGGAACTGCTTCATGACATTACAAGCGACAAAAAGTGAGAAATTAAGTCAAATGACCTTGAAAAGCCGAAAGCCGGAATTTGAACTTGAGAAGTCTAGCCTATTGTTTACTTTTGCCACCTTCTTATGAAGTTTCAACCATTATCCCTTCCCCATGATCTACACGCATGTAATTTGTCGCTTACTCGACAACAGTGATATCGGACTTGGGAATGGTGAAAGGTGGGGTGTCTTCAAACGCATCATACTCCTCCTCATCCTCAACATCACCAACTCCAACTATGCTTCTTTTTCCAGGGACAACAATTGACCACTTGTTATCAGAAGGGTCGGTTACGTACAATACTTGCGTAACTTGTGATGCGAGCACGAATGACTCTTCACTATAACGCAACCGACCCAAGTATACAAGAGTAAATCCACAAGGGTCATATTTTCTTATGTAGCGCCGATTATAATCAACCCACTTGCATCGAAATAAACATACCGTGAAACCAGAGTATTGAAGCTCTCATATATCTTGAACCCGCCCATAGTATAACAATTTAGCATCAATAGGAGACTTGTCTTTGGCACTTGCATATTGTGTAGATGATGCCTCTACTGAAACGCCACTATTCTGTAGAGATCTCGACTTTTGATCTTGACGATCTGTTCAAAATGTAAATCTGTTAACATCATAACCCTCATAGGAGTGCACAGCTTCTCGAGGACCAAATGCTAGCCACTTCAGAGTTTCAGAAACATTGGAATCTACTTCACGCATTAATTGGTTATGGAACCAATCAATAAACGTCTTATTATGCAACTGCATCATGCTTTAGTCCATTTACCTAGATTCTAATCGCGTAACTCCTCCATATGCTCATCCAAGTAGGGATGGACCTGTACCATATGCTGCGACACAAATAAGTGTGCTTGTATGCGCCTTTCAATAGGAGGTACGATCATTTTGGAGCTAAGTGTACCTTTACCTTCGAGTCTTCCCTCGTGTCGAGATGTAGAAAGTCCAATAGGATCAACATTAGGTAAGAACTCAGCCACAAAATTACTGACCACTTCACTCACAACCCCCTGAATTATACTTCCTTCTGGTTGCGCAGGATTCCTTACTTTATCTTTCAAAGAGCCCATATGTCTCTCAAACGGATAGCACCACCTCAAAAACACCGGACCACATAGCTTAATTTCTCGAACTAGATGTACAACCAAATGGACCATAATGTCGAAGAAAGCAGGTGGGAAATACATCTCAAACTTGCACAAAGTTTCTATCACACCAGCCTGGAGAGCATCAAGCTTCGACGGTTGCAACATTTTGCTACATATAGTATTGACAAATGAACATAGCTCTTTTATGGTGTGTCTCACGTGTTTCGGCAATATCCCTCGAATTGCAATCGGTAAGAATACTTGCATCATTACATGACAATCGTGAGAATTCATACTCGATAATTTCAACTCACCGTCTAAGGTAACAAATCTTTTCATGTTCGATGAGTACCCTGATGGAACCTTAATGTCGTACAAAGGACTCGCAAAAAAGTCGCTTCTCAGCTCTAGATAGAGTGTAGCAAGCCGGAGGAAAATAGTTCCTATCATCATCCTTCACCGTTTTCCTTCCTTTTCCTTCAATTCCTGCAGGCGCCTTCTTCGTTTTCCTTTTCTTTTCCCTTTCCTTTTCCTTTGCCAGGCACTTTCTCTTTTTTCTTTCTTTTCTTAGTGTCCCTCTTTTGAGCCCATAGCTCTGGTCGAAGCCCCTCACTCTCCAGATACAGTCGCACCCCTTTGCTATCCTTTGTCTTATGTGGAATATTCATAAGTGTCCCCAGAATGGCGTCACATACATTTTTCTCTATGTGCATGACGTCGAAACAATGTCTAACCTCTAGATCTCTCCAATATGGAAGTTTCCACATAATAGACTCCTTTTTCCAAAGTCCCTTATCCCTAACACTCGCTCCTTTGCCGAATATCGTTTCAATACCCTTGACTTGATCATAAACCTCAATACCAGTCAATGGTCTACGAGCAACCCCTTCCTCAACTCTTCCATCGAATGCCTTCTTCTTATTACGATAAGGATGGTCGCGTCGAAGGAACCTTCGGGTGCGCATATAAACATCTTTGTGACAAGTAGTAATGTATATAGATGTTGTGTCGTCCACGCAAATCGAGCATGCTTTCTTCCCTTTGTTCTTGTACCCGGATATGTTCCCATAAGCAGGATAGTCATTAAGAGTGAATAAAAGCATGGCACGCAATGTGAATACCTCATCAGCATGTGCGTCATACACAAAAACCCTTTCATCCAGCATTTTTCTCAAATCATCAACAAGTGGCTGGAGGTAGACATTTATGTCGTTACCAGGCTGTTTCGGCCCTGAAATACGAATCGACAACATAACAAGAAGAATCGGCCATGTACTATGTTGAGAACTAAGAGTGCCTAATGGGTTCATCCCATCCGTGCATAGGCCAAGCCTCAAATTTCTGGCCTTGGCACCAAAGAGCTTATGCACCCGATCGATACCTTTCCACTCAGGAGAATCAGTCGGATGTTTGATAAAACCGTCCTTCTTCCTTCGTTCTGCATGCCACCTCAAGTTCTTAGCATATTTTTTAATTGAAAACATGCGCTTGAATCGTGGTATAATCGGAAGATACCACATCACCTTTGCTGGAGGCCCTTTCTTATCACTAACCCCTGCGCGCCTGTAGCGCGACTTCCCACGTCGAGGACACTCATCCATATTTTCACATCCATTTCGATATAGCACACAATCGTTTGGACAAGCATGTATCCTTTGGCACTCTAAACCGAAGGGACACATCAGTTTCTTAGTATAGTAGTTCGACTTGGGTAGTTCATGGTCGTCCGGCAACATATCACTAAAGTCTTGCAACAAGGAAGTGAAACAAGAGTCACTTATGCCGGCTTTCGTCTTGTTATTAAAGAGTGTTATCACGGCCGTCAGCTTCGTTTACCTCGTACAACCGGGATACAACGGTTTTCGAGATGCCTCGGTCATGCACTCAAAAACACGAGGCAGTTTGCCAGCATAATCATCCACCGCCTCCATCATCTCCTCTATATAGTCCTCTTCATCATCATCATCCTCTACTTCATTATCCTCATATTCGTCCTCGATGTTCTTGTCATTCTCAATGACATCAAACTCACCTCCTTCATGCACATCGTTAACAATGGCATTCCCACCATCATATATACCCTCTTCACCGTGCCAAACCCATACATGGTAGTCTTGCCTAACCCGCGACGAAAGATATGCTCCCTAAGCGACCCAATGCTACTAACCATGCCCACATTACTACAATCAACACAAGGACAATAAAACCCCTCGGTTCCCGTTGCAGCTTGATGACTTAATGCAGCATCACAAAATTCATAGACCCCGTCCACGAATTCACACGTGTCGCGACTACCGTACATCCATGCACGATTCATTTCAATTAGACATCTAATTAAACACAAGCAACAAGTACCTCATGTCAATGACGAACTTCATTACATGATTATAGAGTTTATGAACCATATATATTTAATGAAATTAGGCATGCTTTCCAAGGGTCCTTATCACTCCAACCTAACCCATCCTTAGATGTCTAATCTCACTAGTGAATGTATGCCTTCTTTTCGATTCTATGGAAAATCCGGCAGCATTTCCCTATAGTTCTCCAAGTACACGATGTAGATATATAGTTACTTATATCTACATATGTACCCAAAGAACAAAAGTAGGGAAACGACGAGCCAAGATTTTCCTCTAGAATCGAAATAAAGGTATACATTCACCACCTATGTGAGATTAAACATCTAAGAACAGTCCCAAACCGGGGACTATTCAAGACTTACTCGTAATGAGTAAGTCTCGAACGGGTATCTAGGCATATGATGATGCATACATAGGTTTTTAAACAATAAAACATTTTACATCTAATCTCAATTCAACGATAAATATATACATATTTTCACATATAAACCAATTTATTATGAAAGAAAGTTAAATATGAATGATAACATACCAATATCAAGGTTGTAAATAGGAAAATCGAACTCAACACTCCGTCACTAGCTAGCTTCAATCAACAACAAAGTTAAAGTTAACATTAGTATAAATTAGCAAATCAAACAAAACTAAACAAAACTAAACTAAAGTAAACAAAACTAAACTAAACTAAACTAAACTAAACTAAACTAAACTAAACTAAACTAAACTAAACTAAACTAAACTAAACTAAACTAAACTAAACTAAACTAAACTAAACTAATTAAGTACAACAACAACAACAATGACAACAACCACAAAAATAACAACCACGACTACAACAACCACAACAACAACAACCCCACCAAAGCCCTAGTTTTTTAACCTAAAAATCAAACTAACTACTTAAACTAAAATTAAATTAACTCAAATCAATCAACTTTGAACCCTTTAACTATTATACAACCTAATTTCACTAACAATTATTCATAAAACTACAATGAATTATAAACGTGAAGTTTCAAATATGAGATTAAAATTAAAAGTTATGAACTTTTGGTTACCTAGGAAGAGGTGGAGGAGGAATGTAGCTGTTTAGGGTGGGGTAGATGACGAATGTAGTTGTTTAGGAGGAGGAAGGTGGAGGTGCGCAGAAAATCATAGAGGAGTCGAGTGGTGGTGCGCAAGCTAGGGCAGCAGTAGTGGTGCACAACCTAGGGCGCCCAGCAGGAGGTGGAAACTTCGGGTGGCGACGAAATTAGGTGGTGGCGGTGAGGTGTGGTGGTGCGTCGTCGAACCCAGTGTGGTGGCGCTCAGGTGCGTCGTCGTAGAACTCGCTGAAGAAGGGATGAATTGAAATTGGGTGGAGGGAACTGAAATTGGGTGAATTAAGGAGGGAAAAAACACGGGCTTTTGTGGCAGGAAAAAAAACCGAAAAATCTTATCCGGTCCTAAGAACCGGATCAGATTATTGAAAACCGCAGCATATTATATAATCTGATCCGGTTCACTAAAAGACCGGATCATATTTTTTGCCCAGATTTCCCTCCCATTTTTTCATTGATTTTTGGATGCGGTTTTCTAAAAACCAAATCTGTTACTAAGTGACAGATAAGGTTTTTTCCACTAGTGAACAAGAACTTTCTTCCTTGCATACTGCAATACATGCTTAAGATTATGTCTACTGAAATTTTTACCACCAAAACTGGGATTCTCTCTGTTTCAATCAACCTCTGCAAGCTTTTGGTTGCTAAGGGAAGCTTGAGTCCTGGACATGACAGCACTGTTAGATATTCCAAAGTAGGAAGCTCTAGAAGGAACCAAGGTTGGGTAAGACTTCGGATGTTCTTTAAATGCTTAAGCTTCAATGTCTGTAGCTGAGGAAAGAGCGTTAGTGTATCTATATTTCTCAATTCTGCCCCTGTGTTTGTAAGATTTTGTTGCCATGACTGTGTGTCCTTCTGATTTTCGTGAGCTCCAATGTCGCATATGATAGCTTCCATAACAGCACAATTTAATATCTTTAGGTATCTTAATTGGTGTAAACCTTTAGCAATGGCTAAGGCGAAGAGATTTTTTATCTGCATGCATAATTCAATTTTTACATGCTTTAAGCTTTTGAAGCTTGTTCCGGGAAAAACACCTCTCCATAGAGCTGTCAAATTAGGGGCATCTTGGACATGCATGTTTGTGAGTCTAGGAAGGACATTGTTTTGGGGAACACTACCATCGGAATAAAACAATGTATCCAGTTTAAAGCAAGAGTTAATCTGGAGCTCTTGCAAACTCTGAAGCCTTTTAAACAATGTAGATGGAAAACAGATCTGGGAATGACATCCTTGAATATGGAGATGCTTCAAAGACTGAAAACAATCCAATTGCAACTCTCCGAGATTTGAGAGATCCTTCCAGCTCATGAGAGATAACTGATGTGTTGTTCTTAGTAAGCTCTTCAGCCAGTTCGTGGAAGTCTTGGGTACTCCAATGTGATCAGGTATATTGAGGCACATGCTTGTGGCATAAGTAGTCAGGGAGCCAAATTTCTCTCCTATGTGTATGCGATACTTCTTCAAGTAGTCAGGGTTGCCTATATCAATATGTAAGGTATTTAAGTGCTGCAGGGAAAGAACCTCTGCCAGAGTAGCCTTTTCTTTTCTTTTCGCTTCTTTAATTTCCCAACTGCTGTAGCTGCCTCCCATGTACCGTTCCTCCAAACGTGAAAGGCTTGATAACACATTCGCTGGAATTTCGCCAACTTGAGAGTCGCTCAAGTCTAGTAAACGGAGAGTAGATAATCGCCTTATCTCTTCTGGAAACTTTGCGAATAGAGACTTCCAGAGGCTGAGGATTTCAATTGATTTCAGTTCTCCAAGTGCAGATCCGTCTCTAAGGTTATTATTTTTCACACAGAGTTTTTAAGTTTGTGAGAGAAGAGAGTGAGGAGGGTAAGGACACCAGACTCGGGATATTGCTGAGATCAAGTACTTGGAGTGCTTTCATCCCTGCAAAGAACTCATCTGAAATACCCTTCAATAATGTGTTGTTTTGCAGCAGTAGTAGTATGAGCTCTGGGTATTCTCCCTCTCCAGTAAACATACTAAATTCGTTGTTCATCAATGACATCCTCATAACATATTGCAACTTAAAGTTACTTGGCCACTCTTTCAATCCTGAACTCGCCTTTACCATGAAGCTGTAGTCGTTGCTGGTAGCAATAGATATGGCCAAATCACGAAACACATCATGCATTTTTACACTTTCTTCACAATTACTACTCAGCAAAAGGCAAGAAGCTTTCAGGTTACTGATAATAGAATGAACCCTGTTCCTTGCCTGATCTAGAGTTATAACATCAGAAAATAGTCTTTCACCAATTCCATATCTCAAAAGATTTTCAACTTGAACATCATAATCTTCAGGAAAGAGTGCACAATACAGAAAGCACATTTGAGATTCTTCATTCTGAAACTCATCAAAACTCAGCTTGAGACATGAGAAGACCTTTTCATGCATCCCTTTGATGTACAATGGTTTGGATTGTCGTAGTTCATATGCTGCATCTTCCCAGAATCGAAGCTTTTTATTCCTTAAGACAGTTCCAAGTGTAACCAATGCTATTGGCAAACCTCCACATTCCCTAGAAACTTCAATTGCCAAACTGTTCAAGTCAGGTGAGTCCACTACATTTCCTGCAACCTTCTTGAAGAGATCCCATGAATCTGGTTGAGATAGTGGATCAACTATTATGCTTACATTGCAATACATCTCACTGCATACATCTAGGTTTCTTGTTGTTATTGCAATTTTGCAATTACTTCTATTCTTCCCTGAATAGACGCCTACATGGGACAAATCCAATTTCTCCCATACACCATCCAAAATAATGAATATCCGGTTCTCTTGCTTCAGCCTTTCATCCAGCCTCAAGGATCTCAGATGCTCAGTTTCCTCTATCAACTGCAAGCCTAAACCTTCTGCAATCTCTCTCTGGATCTTCCTCATATCAGGATTCCGGGACACAGTAGCAATAACAACTTCATCGAACATTTTTGTGATCTTGGCATACTTTGCTACTTCTTAAATCAACGAGGTCTTCCCCACTCCACCCATTCCATAAACCCCTATAACCTGGTTGTCATCATGCTTTAATGCCTCAATCATTTTTGCTATAGCTGCTTTAGTAGATTCAAAAGCTTCAAAATCACCTGTGGGCATCATCTCTATGCTTGGTCGTGGTGCTGGTCGAGAAACTCGAATCTGCTGAAAATCCGTTTTCAGCTCATTGATCACTTTGACCAACTTTACAGCTCCTCCTCTTGACGTATAACGCCTATGTAAATTCGTGCAGCATATTTGGGAATTTTCCATTTCCCCGTCTCCCAAATCAGTGATAAGTTTGTGCACATCAGTCGCAATCGTCTCTGCCTTTATAGCCATGGCTCCATATCTCGTGTTGCAGCTTCCCCTCTTCGGCGAGCTTCATCTGTGGCATATTTTCCTGAATGTCTCTTTATCTCTAGCTCATGTATTTTACTTCTAAGATTTTCAACATTGTTGCTGTATTTTACAAGATAACCAACTTCATGTTGCAGGGGAGCAATTAAGAGTTTTGCCAGTTCAGTGATAGGAGTAATTATGATTTGTAGTATAGTGCTAGCCATTGAGTTAGGGGATATGTTCTTCTCTCCAATTATCCTATATGAATAATGGAATATTTGAATTAGAAATCTATCTAATAAAATGAAACGAAAATTAATTTTGTATCAATAATGTATACCTTAAAGAGTTCAGTACAGGATTGTGATGATTTTCAGTAGCTGATATATCTTCATGGCTTCACCCTTACTGGCAGATGCAAGGGATGAATGAGTTAGAGAAGATAATCAACACCTTGGAGCAGGTCAACGTGGAAGGAGGACGTTCAATTATTAAATTGACATAGAACTCATTTGCTAAATGCCGCCCTGGACTTTCCTATTAACGCCCTGTATAAATACATATATATGTATTTATACTCTAACATTCACTCTCCCACTCTCTTTCACTCTCCCTTACTCTCTTCACTCTCCATCACTCTCTCACTACATCGCTTTCTTCAACAAGGATCTCCCATCAAGAACTCCGACCAATTTTCCGGCGACAAGAACTCCGGCAACTTTTCCGGCCACATTATTGCATTATTAATATTAATGAAATTTTATAATTCATTTAATACAAAAAATGAACTATAATAATTTAAAAATGCCGAAAAAGTGCCCAGGAGCCTAAATTAGGCGCCCGAACCTATGGTTGGGCGCCTATTTTACGCGCCTGTACTTGTGGTTGGGCGCCTAATTTAGGCGCCTGACCACAGGTTCGGGGGCCTAATTTAGGCGCCTGGGCACTTTTTCGGCATTTTCAAGTCAATTTCTGGTCAATTTTACTCTATTATGAGATGTTCTAATAAAGCTAAATAAAATCAGCTAAAATAGGGACTGAAACAAAAAATGACCCTGAGGTCTTTAGAACATAGCATTGCCAAAAGTGTGATTTACTTGAGTACAATAGCTGAAATCTGGAAGGATCCTGAGGAAAGGTTCTCACAAACCTCAGGACCTTAGTTTTACTCTTTACAACAAAATCTGAGTGAAATTTCACAACGTTCTTCTTTAATAACTGATTATTTCACTCAGATAAAAGGAGTATGGGATGAACTTAGTGCAATTAGGCTATTACCTACTTGTACTTGTAATGGATATACGTGTAATCTCACACAACAGTTCATGGAGCAGCAAGATGAGGATAGGCTTATACAGTTGTTGATGAAGCTGGACCCTAAGTATGCCAATGCTAGGTCAAATATATCAATGATGCAACCTTTACTTAAGCTATCTTTAGCTTACAGGCTATTGGAAAGTGGTTTGAAGGGTTGAAATTTGAGGACAATAAAACACAAACATCACTGCAAAGATGCTTTACAGGTAAATCAACTAACCCACATTACAAGCTACCAATTGTTTTTCTTCAGCAATATGTATCCCCTGTCTGATGTACACATGCCATCTTACAGATATAAGCACATGAACTCGTGAAACATCCATATATTAGGATACCAAAGCATCATCTAAGGAGCTAACTATCTCCAAGGTTAGTCAAGCAAGTTCTGTCAACAACAACCTCATACTCCATTTCTTGTTAACTTTTACTTTCATTTTCTGGATGTCTAGAAATAAAGTTCACTTTACGTTACATTTGTCTCTCTCTAACCTCTTCCTCTTACTTTCTCTTGACTCACATTTTCTCGCTTTATCCATCACTTACTCTCTTTCTACTTTATTTGATTTTTTAAATAAATCACAAATTATTAACACTACTTTGTGGGCATCAACCAATGTAAGAAAAGTACTGAGGAAGGCAGAGAGTAATTGGCACTATTTCAAAACTACTACTACATTTATACCAAGCTAAAATTGACCTACATTTACTCCTATCTAATCACCATACAATTCTAAGTTTAGCAATAAGTGTTGCAATCTTTACCAGTTTGTCCTTGATTCACGAAATTTTAATAAAAATTGATACCATGTTAGGTTCTTTTTGTTTTTTTTTTTTTTTTTTTTTTTTTTGTGGCTAGAAGGAACTAAGGAAGTGTTTCTCCGAAGAAAACATCTTATTGGGTAACTAGTAGCAAATCTTTAATGTTAAGCAGCCACTAGTGAAAAGTCATGTATCAGGTACTCAGAGACAAACATTCCTTTGTTACCTTCAGTTCTCTCTTTACTAAATCATCGCTTTGCAAAGGGAGTTCAGTGAAGGAAAGTAGCTTGATTCCTCCATTGATTAGTTTTGATTCTCTGATGTTTAATGTTATTTTAGATATATAAGTGGCTGCTATGTTGAAATACCAACAGTCAATCTATATGCAACATCATGTCCATGTGAATGCTATTTACCATATATTATCCAATGGGTTAGAGACTGATTGTCACATAAGCCACAGTGGTTCTAGCTATTAAAAATGCTATATATTCTGTGCTGAAATCTTAGAATGAAACTCATGTAATTAAAACAATAATAATAATCACACGACCAGAAACTTACAGAATGGGTTTGCTGGTCCATTGGAGGCTGAGACAGATAGTGTTGTTGTCGAACAAGCTGTCTATCAAGGACTGCATTATCGAATATCGACAAACATAATCAAAATCTATGAAAATACCTCTTCAGTATTTCTTCTGAACAGTAAATAAATAAATTTTAGAGAATCATTAGCCAATTTTAACAATAAGTGCTGGGAGACAAAGAGGCTGCACAATAGCATGTTACAAGCGAAGAAACTCAGTTAACTATGACATGATTACATTCATAAAGGTGATTTCGAGAGAGTTAACAAAGAAACAGCATATTGAAAAGCCTTTAGCACACAGCTTTAGAGACGACTCCACCAGAATCAACAATTGTTACGACATTTATATTTCCATTATGCTCGCAAAACTCATTCCTCAACCTACAGGTCTCCGTTTTCCAAGGGATAGAGAAGAATCATCAAGGTTGATCTTTGATCAGCCAGGGGCAGGGGGTAATGCTGAAGGTTGGGTCCTATGTCATATACATTCCACCAAGATCAGCCATCATGCTTTGTTTACCTCTCCTAATGATACAAGACACTACATTCTCTGTTTTTTGATTAGTCATAGTGTCCTTGAACCACAACAATCCATAGTCTCTTTTAGAATCTAAAAGCATCCTTTCCATTGCATAACCAAATTGGCATCAGATTGTCGTAGACTGGTAGGCATGTATTCATGTTCCATAGAGCGGGAATCCCACACTGAACATCAAAGCATTGGAACACAAGAGTAGAAATTCGTGTACAGTATCCAGATCAAGAGTTTCCACTCTTCAACACAAAGACTACACCAAATAGCCAATTTGGTGGTTAACATTCTGTTCACTCCCTACCTTCAGAGAATCTTGGAGCTTTCAAAGTCATTAAACCCTTCAATCTGTAGAAGAATAGTCCTAAGGCAAAGCAAGATAACAAACCTTGAGATCTAATAAATCCCACGAACACAGTTGATGGCTTTTTAAAGCATTTACGGAATCCACTTACCCCTATCTTCAAGCAAATCGGTACAGGTTACAAAAGATTCACCAAAGTTTGCAGAGAGAATTAACTACTACAGTACAAACTAGGTAGTACCTGAGTCATGTTCGACATTTTCCAATTGATGTATATATGAAAAATTTGGGCGACTACAAATTATACTTCAATTTCAATGTAACTATTCAAACAATGGGTATTAGTTAAGATATAATTTGCATGCTAATAGTGACTTAATGTTCAAAAAATCCTCTATTTAGAATTTCAACGCAAGTTCGTTATCGTTTTTTATTTTCAGTTTTCAGTTTTTTTGAAAACTAAAAACCAAAAACAGGAAATCAGAAAAAGTGGTTTTCACTTTTTAGTTGTCAGTTTTCAAAATCATCATGTTCCCAAAAAATTTGACTAATTTTTTATTCATTATAGGACATATATCATATGACTTTAAAAATCAAAAAACCAAAAAACAGAAAACCACAGCAATACCAAACGGGCCCAAGTTTTGATATGTTTAAGACGAAACTTTACAGAGAAAACATATTGGAAAAATTGATAAAAACAGTCTCAACTATTGGACATCTTCTCTAATCAGTACCAACTTTTAATTATTTTAAATTGGGCCCAACTATTACATGAGTTTGCTAAAAACAGCTGGTGATCTGATAATCTATAGTAACATGTTAAAACCCTTGCATGTGACTTGCGCATGACTTTTATAACTTTTATTTTTATTTTCCGTTTATTTATTTATTTTTTCTTTCCCACCCCCACCTCTCCCCTACCCCAAACACCCACCACCATGAAACCCACCCCCACATGTCGAGTACCACAAAACCCCACCACCACACCCATCTCCCGAAAGGCCGAAACGCCCACCCTCAAAAACCCATGCCCACACCCATCTCCACCATGAAACACTAACCACCAATCCACGAGAACCACCGCCACCCTTGAAACATCAACCACCAGCCCCTGAATACGCACAACGCCACCAAAACCATTCGTCGTTCACCACCGCAATCTCCACCAATCAGAAGCATCTGCAAATTGCAATTTAATCCTCTAATCAGATATTTCGGCGTCGTAAAATCGCAAAGAAGAATGAGAGTAGGTTGTAGCCAGATTCTTGGGGACTACTTCTTCTCTCCAATTGGTCGAAATTCATAGCAAGGAGCGCGAATTTCGGTTCAAATTGCTGCGAAAATCAGGAGACCCAGCCCCCAAAAACCCATCTCCACCCCCGCCTCTCCGCAAACACCAACACAAAACACCAACCACCGACCCACATGAACCCATCGCCACCTTGAAATGTCAACCACCAGTGTCCAAAATCCTTCCCCCAAATCCGAAAACCAATTGGTGTTGCCATGAATCGAAGAAGAAGAAGACTGGAGGGGTAAATGATGCGAGAAAAAAAGAATTAAGGAAAAGAAAAGTCAAAACAAAAAAAAAAGAATGAAATCTTTTTTCATTTAAAGTCACGTGAAACTCGCGTGACCCTTGCTTTACCTGCTTCAACAGGTCTCCAGGTTAAGGGGACCATTTTTGTCAAATTGATTTAAAAGTTGGGCCCAATTTAAAATAATCAAAAGTTGGGACTGATTAAAGAAGATGTCCAATAGTTGGGACAATTTTTATCAATTTTTCCAAACATATTTTAGTGGCTTCTGATTTAGTATATAGTTTAGGAAAAATGGATCAGAATACCCCTAACTTTGGCCCGTCCGCTTTTAATACCCCCAACTATGGTTATTCCTGTATAATCCCAACTATTGGATAGGTCCGCCAAAAATGCTCTCAGGTGACTTGAAACCTATAAAACAGGTAATTTTTCTTAAATTTTCCTTTTGTTTATCTTTCCTTCACCCTTAACCCTTCCACCACCCACCCACCACCAGTCCCCACCCCAGCCACTAGCACCCTCCCCTTCCTCTTCCTCCCCTACGCCACTGCCACCAGTCCTCCTCTCTACCCACCAGCCTCTCTCCTTCGAAATCTCCCAGCCACCAACACCCCGAAATCAGCTCGCACTCTCCTCCACCATGTTAGAAGGAAATATGTTATATAGAATTCGGGACCCATTTACGTGCTTCTTCTCCTATCTCTCTTCCCACATCATCTCGATTTCGGACACCCCAGTTCAATCCATTGAAGATTGAGAGAAAATAAAAAGACCCCAGTTTTTTATTTGATTTGAACCAATAAAACATTTTCTGAAATTAAAATTAACTTGGGTCATTGCATTTTATTCATAATTCCAAGTTCAACAGTAGTAAGCTAGAAGAAGATCAGCTCCAATGAAAAACATCAAAGGCAAAGGCGTATTCTCGACTCCTGGTGATTACATCTACTTCAAATCCCAAGTTCCACATCACCAAATTCTTGTGAGTTTTATGGTTAAATTTGCTTCTTTCATTCTTACCCAATTCTCATCATTGATTTTGTATTATTATATAAACTTCTTAAATTATATAAAATTTGTAAGTCAAAACCAAATTGAAATCTTTTCAGGCATTTTCAGTTTCAACAATCATGGTCTTCACGTTGCATTTTGAGTTTCAACAAGCATTTTGAGTTGCTGCTGCGATGGTGGTGGTGTGGGGGGGGGAATGAGTGTGTCCGATCATTTGGTGCCGGAGGGAGGTTGTGGAGGGCGGCAGGTGCGTGGGGTTTTTTTCTGGGGGGAATGGGTGGTTAGGGAGGGGGTGGCAGACTGGCAATGCGTGGGGGGGTCTTTTTTTAGAGGGAGGGGATGACACTGGGGTGGGGGAGGAAGAGGGAAAGGCGGGTGATAAAAAATTGAAAACAAAAAAATTAGTAGATGGCCAATAAGAGTAGGACACATGGCATTTTTAACCTGTTAAACAAGTTCATTTAGGTCACGGTCCATTTTTGGAAGACATGTCATATAGTTGGGGTTATTCTGAAATAACTCATACCCCCCGGGGTATTAAAAGTGAACGGGTCAAAGTTGGGGGTATTAAAAGCGGACGGGTCAGAGTTGGAGGTATTCTGATCCATTTTTCCTATAGTTAATATGTGAAGTGTGAACACCAAGAATTTTTCAGCAAGGCTCCCATCTCCATAGTAGTACCATCCTCCACAATAGATAACCAAAATAATTGATAAAAGAAAATAGATCAAACCAATTCACTCACACATCTCCTAAAAATTTAACACTTGCCGTTATGAGGGGCAAATCCTAACACCTTTTCTTATAAGGAAGTAAGCAGTTCCCTGTCCAATATGAGCTTTATAAATGCTGCACCACTTACTTGAGAAACCGTTGCTCGAGGCATGAAGCTAACTACACCAATCATCATTTTCAATTTCACCACCATTTCGCAAGGAGGGCCACAACACTGTCTATCGTCCACAAATCAAGCCTTCAAACTACTTAAGTACATTAATGAATGTACAGGCAATCAAGCTAGTCTTGTATCTCACCCTCATACTTGCTCCCTTCTACAATGAGAAAGTGGAATGCACATTCTTAATTCACAAAATGGCTGTATTAGACCTGCTGATCCAAACACACCTAAGAGGCAAAAGTACTCTTTTGTCTAGCCTCATTCTATAATTACTGCTCACTTCTCGTCACAATTCAACTAACACAACTGCATTAATCACAAAAACATGTTAAAGATCTTCATACGATTGACAGGCTTATTAGATGGATCACGACCAACCTTAATGTAAGATCATTTACGTAACAAGGGAGAACAATTACGACGGAGAAACATTGCTAGATAAAGAGTTCTTAGAAGGGAACATTATGTGCCATTCATCATCCTTATATATCTATGAGAAATTATACATTACTAGATAAAGTATGAATTATGTTACTGTGATAACCTGCTGTTGACTACCCAATTGCGAAGAAGTAATGGCATGAATGAAGTATCTAGGTGTTGAAGATATTGACCCTCCTGATGGTTGACTTGCCACCTCAGCCAGCTTAGCTCAGCAGTTTGTTACAGCTGGTAACTTGTTGTTTACCTGTTATCTTCAGGTCATGTAACAGAATTCCTTTATGTTATTCAATCAACATTATATAAGCTGATGCTTTGTCATTACAAGTGATGTAATAATTCTTCTACTAAATGAAATCATTTTTCTTTCTTTTCCTCTCTAAAATTTTCTCTCTATAATTCTTCTATGTTGATCAAATCATAAGTTTTAACATGGTATCAGAGCTCGCTAAGCTCCTGATATGATTGATTGATTCGTTTTAGCTGGAAATTTGCTGAAATTTTGTATCCTGATTCTGAGATTTTGAGGTTTGATCTATACCTCATTTTATTGCTGAATTTTCTTCTGATCATCTGTTTTTTGATCAAATTGTGATTGAATTTCTTCTTTGATTGTTGTGATTGTGAGATTCATTGTTATTACATAATTTCTGAGAAATTTTATTCATCTGATTCTGAGATTCTTCATCTGATTCTTGTCTTTCGATTGATTTTCTTCTTTAATCCTCAAATTTCCCTTTAATCTTCCTGAATTCTTCTCAAAATGCCTGAAAACTCTGAGATTCCTACACAAAATTCTACACTTCCGCTTACACAAAATCCTTCAAGTGTCTATTTCATACATCCTTCAGAAAATCCAGCTAATTCACTTGTATCTGTGAAATTTAGTGGAGAAAATTTCAGTGAATGGAAGAGAGGAATTACAATTGCTTTGGCTTGTAAAAACAAATTATCTTTCATAGATGGAACTCTTCCTAAACCATCATCTTCTGATTCTGCCTATTCTGCCTGGGAGAGATGCAATGCAATGGTTACTTCATACATTTTGCATTCTCCTGATACTAATATAGCTAGAAGTGTGATTTATTTCACATCTGCAAGAGAGATTTGGAAAGATCTTGAGGACAGATATTCTCAAAATTCTGGAGCACAATTATATTCAATTCAGCAAACTCTCCATGAATTGACTCAAGCATCTAGTCCAATAGCAGAATTTTTCACTCAGATTAAAGCTCTCGGGATCAGCTCAATGGTATTAAGCCTGTACCTGTGTGTACATGCAATGGATGTACTTCTAATCTCACCAAACGAATTCTAGAGCAGCAGCAAGAAGAGAGATTGATACAATTGTTGATGAAACTGAACAAGCAATATGCAAATGTGAGATCTAACATTCTTATGATGCAACCATTACCTAATGTCTCTTTGGCATATAGGTTATTGATCCAAGAAGAACAACAAAGGAATGTTGCTACAGTTGGAGATTCTCCTCCTATGGCTTTTGCTGCTGAAGATAAAAATAGATACACACCTTCACTAGTAGAAAAATGTAAATTTGCGTCCCTGGATCTGCGTCGGACATTTAAGGAGCCGACGCAGATATATCATTTGCGTCGGATATGAGACAGATCTGACGCAAATTATAAGTAATATGCGTCGGATTGGCTAGAGCATTCGACGCAAATCACTACTGCAAATGGGAAAAAATGAGTTGCGTCGGATGGGCCAAAAGATGCGATGCAAATGATGGGCCATGATCTGCATCGAATGGGCCACTACACGCGACGCATATCATGGGCTTTCATTTTCCTTTTAATAAGGAGGCTTAGGGTTTCTTCAATATCATTTCTCCCACTCTCTCACTCCAGCCATTTCGTCCGCTCCAGCCACTCTCTCACTCCCATCTCAGTTCGTTCTAGCAGGCGACTCCCCATCTCAGTTCGTTCTCTCCGGCGCGCCTCTCAAACTCGAAAACTCACTCTAACCTCTCCTTTAATATCTCTCTACCAAAAAATGAGGTGTTGTGGAGACAAAGAAGAGTACAACCTCCTCCATCAGCCCAAAGAAGCGGCGATTTCTCTAATGAATTCCAACTTTTCAGCTCTAATTTGCAGAGATGTTCTCAGAATCATCTTCGAGAAGCTTCCCATCGACGATTTAGCACGCGGTGGTTGCATTTGCAGGATTTGGAGCTCCGTTGCTTCTGATAAAGAAACTCAAACGGCGGCGTTTAGGGCGCCATGGAAATTGAAGGAAATTGTTGGAAATCCAACTTCTGGAGAGATAATAGCTTGCATAAATTCGCCATGTTCTATTCATATTTACTGTTACATTTTTTTACATATTTCCTCAATACAATCCATGTAAGTTCTTGTATATTTTCAATTTTGATTTTAGATCTGGAAACTTGATTTTTTTATTTTTTGTTGTAATTGATAATAGTGGTTTGTTCTCTGTAAAACTAGTTTGTTCTCATTGTCTTTCTTGATTATAGAACTTTTCGCCAATTTTTTTGTTTGTGTTTGTCGAATTTGTGACTTATTTGAGTGTGAGTTGCGGTGATGAGAATAATTACTTGAGGTGTTTTGGTTATCTGTTTGCTGGTATTGCTTTGAACATCTGTTCGGTATGTATTGATGCTTATGAATTTATATTTTTTTTAATAAAAAAATGACAATATGCGTCGCATGCTGAGTTATATGCGACGCAGATGGTTGCTCATCTGCGTCGCATGTAGCTCAGGATATGACGCAAATGACATATGCATATGAGGATGTTGGTGCTGGTTAGGCGTCATGTGCGTCGCACTATGGGCTTGGTCCGACGCAAATAGTAAATGAATTGCGTCATGTCTTATCCGACGCAGATGTTGTATCCATCATCTGCGACGAGACCTGTGCCGTCGGACCTATGTCCGACGCAAATGGGGGTTCTAGGTCCGATGCAAATTGACAATTCTGTACTAGTGCTTATCAGTCTAATATTCCTGTTGGTAGAGTTTCTGGTTCGTGGAACAAGCCTTATCAATCTCATTCTACTGCTGGTAGAGGTTCTTGGAATAGAAAAACATATTATTGTGAGCATTGCAAAATGACTGGTCATTCAATTGAAAGATGTTTCAAACTACATGGCCATCCATCTGGTTACAGAGGAGGCAAAGGCAAAAGAATTGCAGCTATTGTCTATGGTGATGATGATGAAGGACAGTCACATTATGATGCTCAACCAGCTCATCTTACTACTGAGCAATATCAAAAGTTTCTGGACCATATGCAAGCTCAGGACTCTACTAAGCAACAACAACAATCAGTTCCTTCTAATTCTTTGAGTGCACAGAATCTTCTGCATTCAACTCATACTTCAGCATATGTGGCAGGTACATGTTTATTATCTTGCTTCAATGCTAAGTGGATTATTGATAGTGGTGCAACTGACCATATTTGTTCCAACTTAGACTTATTTGACAAAGATGCCAAATTCACTAAACCCAACAATTCTATTACTATTGCTGATGGTAAGCAAGCTGTGGTTGAACACATTGGAAATGTTAAGTTCCAAAATGGTGTTGTGCTTCAAAATGTCCTTCATGTACCAGGGTTCACATTCAATCTTATCAGCACTCACAAACTATGCAAAGACCTTGATTGTGATGTTGTTTTCACACATGATGCATGTTTGATCCAGGGTCATTCACAGACCAATACCCTAGTTCTTGGTAAGTTGGAGTCAGGACTCTATGCTGCAGGAGCTGACTATACTGTCTTACAGAAGAATAAGAAGGATACACCTGTTGGTACAGTGTGTGTTGCAAATAATGAAGCATTGAAGCTATGGCA
The DNA here is from genome assembly GCA_947646795.1 of Beta lomatogona. Taxonomy (NCBI): domain Eukaryota; kingdom Viridiplantae; phylum Streptophyta; class Magnoliopsida; order Caryophyllales; family Amaranthaceae; genus Beta; species Beta lomatogona. The sequence goes on along the minus strand of CANSNZ010000765.1, from coordinate 117,435 downwards.
TTTGAGGCTAGGCCATCTGCCATTTAATAAGATTCATCATATTGTTGATGAATTACATACTATTACTACTTGTGATGATCTATGTCAGGTCTGTCCTCAGGCTAAGCACACTAAATCTTCATTTTCTCATAGTAGTATTAAGACAACTGCTTGTTTTGAACTACTACATATAGATACTTGGGGACCATACAAGGTTTCCACTCATGATGGTTGTAATCAGTTCTTAACAATAGTAGATGATTTCTCAAGACATACATGGATCTTTCTTATGAAGCACAAGTCTGATGCAGTTAACATTCTTAAACTTTTTCTTGTTTACATTCAGACTCAATTTAATGCTTGTTTGAAGTGTATAAGATCTGACAATTCCAAGGAACTGTGTGAAGGAGCTATTTTATCATTTTATCAGCTTAATGGTATTGCTCATCAGAGGAGTTGTCCTGATACTCCACAACAGAATGGTGTTGTGGAGAGAAAGCATAGACATCTCTTGGAAACTGCAAGAAGTTTATTTTTTCAATCCCATGTTCCTATACATCTATGGGGAGAATGCATACTCACTGCTACCCATCTTCTCAAGAGAATGCCATTAAGCTCTATACAATTCAAAACACCTTATGAGAAGCTTCATGGTACAAAACCTGATCTGAGTCATTTAAGAGTCTTTGGTTGTTTGTGCTTTGCTGCCACAACCAAAGTTCATAGAACTAAGTTTGATTCAAGGGCTACTTCTTGTGTTTTTATTGGATACCCACCTGATCAAAAGGCCTACAAGATCATGGACCTTACAACCCATAAAATTTTTATTTCTAGGGATGTTCAATTTCATGAGAAACATCTACCATTCCATTTTTCTGCTTCTTTCTCTTTTCCCTCACCTATTTTTCTTCCTATTAACACTCTCTCTTCTCATGATTATCACTTTGAAGTACCTGAACCTTTTATTTTTCCAGAATCTACTTCAACATCACATTCACTCTCACATACCACTGAACCTCACACCACAAATACTTCATCTTCTGCCCCTAATATCATAAACACTCTCCCTTTCACACCTTCTGTTCCTACTTCTTCTTCACCACCACCTATTTCTAGTTTCATTCCATCTATTAGACATTCCACCAGAACCTCAAAACCTCCTATTTGGTTGATAGATTATGTAGCTTCTGTCAGTATTTCACCTCATTGGTGTAATATTGTTCATTTTGAAGCTCTCCCATCTATTGTTAAAACACTCATAGCTCACACTTCCTCTCTTACTGAGCCTAGTAGTTATTTGGAAGCTTCACAACATGAAGGCTGGGTGGATGCCATGAAACAGGAAGTTCGAGCCTTAGAAAGTAATGGCACATGGGAACTTACTACCCTTCCCACAGGGAAGAAAGCAATAGGCTGCAAGTGGGTATTTAAAGTCAAACTTAAAGCTGATGGGACTCTGGAAAGACTAAAAGCCAGACTTGTTGCAAAGGGATTTACACAACAGTATGGAGTTGATTTTGAGGAAACCTTTTCTCCAGTTGTTAAAATGGCAACTGTACGATGTCTATTATCCTTAGTAGCTAGTAAAGGTTGGCATCTCTTTCAATTAGACATCAATAATGCATTTTTGCATGGGGAACTTTCAGAAGAGATCTATATGCAGATGCCTCAAGGGATTCCTAATCCTAACAAGCTTGTTTGCAAGCTAAAAAAATCCTTGTATGGGCTTAAGCAAGCCTCAAGGCAGTGGTTTGCCAAATTAACCACAGAATTGCTTGCACAAGGCTTCTTTCAGTCCAAGAATGATTACTCTTTATTTCTCAACAAGAGTGAATCACATATTGTCATAGCAGCCATTTATGTAGATGATATAATCTTGACAGGGACTGATGTTGCTGCAATTGAAGCTTTGAAAACTCATCTTCATAATGTGTTCAGTATAAAAGATCTTGGTAGGTTGCATTATTTTCTAGGCATGGAGGTGAGCTATATTCATCAGGGTATTATTATGACCCAAAAGAGGTTTTCCAAAGAACTTCTTCAGTCTAGTTTCTTGGATCTTTCCAAGATTGCTAAGACACCTCTTCCTGTTCATGTTAAGCTGCTTGATGATACAGGAGAATACTACTCAGATCCTGCTCTTTACAGAAGTCTCGTAGGCAAACTCAATTTTTTGACTCATACAAGGCCAGACTTGTCCTATGCTGTTCAGACTCTAAGCCAGTTCATGCACCAACCCAGAGTTGAGCATTTTACTGCCTTGCATCATGTCTTAAGGTATCTTGCTGGTACTATAGGTCAGGGTATTATGTTGACAGCAACATCTCAGTTAACGTTGAAGGCATATTCTGACTCTGACTGGGCATCATGCCCCAACACCAGAAGATCTGTAACAGGGTATGTGATGCTTCTAGGCTCTTCTCCTATATCCTGGAAATCAAAAAAACAAGCTACTGTTTCCAAGTCATCATCTGAGGCAGAGTATAGGGCAATGGCAGCTGCAGCAGCAGAAATCACATGGCTAGTAAGACTCTTACAAGAATTGGAAGTTAAGGATCTTAAGCCTGTTAAATTATTATGTGACAATCAATCTGCTATTTCTATTGGCAAAAATCCAGTTCTACATGAATGCACTAAACATATAGAACTAGATTGCCACTTCACCAGAGAAAAGGTAATGGAAGGACTTATAGAGCTCTCTTACTTACCTACACAAGAGCAACTAGCAGATTTATTTACAAAGGCCTTGCCTTCTCCTCAACATCTGCATTTGAGTTCCAAGCTAGGAATGGTTGATTCCCTCCCTAGCTTGAGGGGGGCTGTTGAAGATATTGACCCTCCTGATGGTTGACTTGCCACCTTAGCCAGCTTAGCTCAGCAGTTTGTTACAAGTAGTTAGTTATAGCTGGTAACTTGTTGTTTACCTGTTATCTTCAGGTCATGTAACATAATTCCTTTCTGTTATTCAATCAGCATTATATAAGCTGATGCTTTGTCATTACAAGTGATGTAATAATTCTTCTACTAAATGAAATCATTTTTCTTTCTTTTCCTCTCTAAAATTCTCTTTCTATAATTTTTCTATGTTGATCAAATCATAAGTTTTAACACTAGGTTTCACCTAAAATAATTAAATAAAAATTACTTAAATAAATGCTCAGCATAGAGGAAAAGACAATTGTAAATTCAAATACGCATGTGTTTAATGTTCGCAATTAGAAGCTAACAAATTTTACAGCAAAGAGGTACCCTAGTTTGCTCATTTCTGAGAAAACAAAGGACATGCAATTTCATATTCAGCCATAAAACTATCTATGAATCAGTTCAAAATGTAAAGGGAATTGGGAATTACGTATTGCTAGAAAGAAAAGTGTTCAATAGAGTAATTGAATCAGCCAAAAAGATATGACGAACAATGGTTCTTCGCTTCATTGTAGGATGTTTCTGCATTCAGTTGAGAACAAAGATCGCGTGCTGGCAGTAGCTTGGTGCAAATGAGGCGTACAACCCAAAAAAAAAAAATACTACCTCGTTTCTTTTTATTGCTACAATTTGACTTTTACGCTTGCCGATGCACTACTTTGATTATTAATATCTTTAATTGTGTATTAGAGTAAAGTATAAAAAAAAAATTTATGAAAATATATATTGAGACGAATCCAACGACATATTGCATTATAACATTTGATTTTATCTAATAGTAAATAATGCATGGTCAAACTTCATAGATGAATAGTGAAATTTTCAAAGTGTAGCGAGTAATTTGAGACGGAGGAAGTATATACTTCATCCTTTCTGTTTTAAATGAAACATTGGGTGAAATGACACTATTCATTGATCAATTTTGACTATAATCTATCGCCATTATATAAAGAAAAACATAGTCAAGTGCGATCTTGTTATATTCGTCTCGATGCATACTATTAAATTATAACTTTTTTATATTTTTTACGCGTGCACAACTAAAGATATTAATGATTAAAGAAGCGTGTTGGGTTGCGTGGCAAAGCAAACGTTTCGTTTAAAACAGAACGGAGGAAGTATTAAAAGACGGTTCAACAAAAACTTGAATTCCCTTAAAAAATAAAAAATAAATTGAATGGAGACGATGTACTATAAGACCCGATGCACAATAACTTAATGCCATCAAGTTATAAGTACCATATAATATAGTCAATTTTACTTGATATAATCAGTTTTTGAATAATACAATTACCTTTTACTTAGTCAGTTTTTATATAATTAAGTCAGTTTTTGTATTATAGTGATTTTGGGTTCACAAGACTTGCTGGGATCTTTTGAATAGCTATTTGATTCAGAACTGCCCAAAACAAAATTGTTTTGAACATGTTATATTCTGATACAAAAATAAAAATATAGGACTTTACAGTTAGTTATATGATTGAGAATTGCCCAAATTAGAATCGTTTTGAATGTTTAATATTTTGATAAAAAAAAATAAAGAATAAAAATTAAAATAGAGGACCTTTTACATAGCTATTTGATTGAGAAATGCCTAAATAAGAGCTATTCTAAACCCTGTAAAAAAAGAGCTATTCTAAACATTTTTTGACTGACAAAGTACCTAAATCATAACTTTTTTGAACGTTTTTGGATCAGAATAACTTTTTTGTGGTACATTTAGCCAAAAAAAAAAAAAAAGTTGTATATTTATCATAAAATCTATTATATTTATATTATAAAAATTATACAGAAAAACCAAACGTATAACTTGATTGTTAGTATATTATTATGGTGATGTTTTGGTTCTAATATAATCCCTTTGTATTTTTTTTACTTCACCCACTTTTCCTTTACACTTTTGCCAATACGCTTCTTTGAATTTAAATTACATATAATTAAAAATTATAACGGTTGGATAATAATAAAGTACTTATTGTACGTGACGAATGAACCAAGAACCCACATGGCTATATTTTTTTCTTTTATACTGAGAAGAATTTAGAATATTCTCTTTAACTGGAAACAGTGTCAAGATTACAAGTGGTTAAGATAAAATAATCTAGAGAGTACTACTTTATTGATTAATCTACTAATTTATGTATTACAAATATTACTTCTGTTCGTTGATGGTCTGAACAAACAATATATAAAGAAAAAGAAGTAGCTTTTTAGAAAGTGGCTTTTTTTGGTTGCCTTTTATATTTATTTTGCAATAAACAACCAACATTAATTACTGATTTTACTAAACACATTTCAAAGAGTCAATAATCAAACAACCAAGATAAATACCAATAAAAATAGACAATCAAATCAGCCAACACCCAACCCCTGAACGCCCACATAATATTAGAGATGTAAGAAAAAAAACCCAACCTACGGGTGAACTCACACACGACCTATTAAGTGATATCCTAAACCTAGCATAGATCCGAAGTCAACTTGAGACCAGTTGGACCTAAGAATATCGAAATCTGAATAGGTCTTTTACCAATTCGATTTGTTGTTGATCCAACATAGTACAACCTGATACTCAATTACCCGACATGTTTTTATCGGACCTATTTTATATTTAACTTAAATTGGAATTCTTGTCATTATACGATATTTATAAAAGGTTTTTTTTGGAAGATCTCTTAATTTATTTGGTAATACTTGCATTTGATCAATAATTTACTTATATAACTTATTCAATGCATATATAAAGACATATGCAATAATTCTAGTAGTCAATGGGGGATAGGATTGAATAGTTTGTCTATATCCAAGCAAAATTTTTTTTTTTTGCAGAAATAGATATGAATTTACTTGAAGTATCAGAATAGGGTAAGAGTAAAATAGATTTAACAAAAGAGGTCAGCATCATCCAAGTGAATTACAATTTTCAAGGTCCAAATATTTTATTAACGTTTTAATTGGCTAAGACGATTTTCGTTCACCTTATTTTTACTAATCTTATATGAACTTATTTTTTCTAATCTGATTTGATTTGAACTTAATTTTTTTATTTGATCTGATCTGAACTTATCTTTTATAAAACATAATATTATTATTACTTTGTATTTCATTACTAGAATTACTATTATTATCATTTTATTACTATCACAGCTTTTAATAATAATAATAAAAGAGTAATAATATTATTAAAAAGAACAACAACAACAACAGCAATAATAATAATAATAATAATAACAGTTATAATAATAACAATAATAACAATAATAATAATAATAATAATAATAATAATAATAATAATAATAATAATAATAATAATAATAATAATAATAATAATAATTTTTTTTTTTTTTAAAAAAGAATACATACTATATGAACATACAATTAAAAAATAAATGTACATATATTTTAGGTATAAAGAACATATTGTTCATGTCTAAGGCCCGTTTATAATAAGAATTTAGGTTGTAATAAAAACAATATATATTGATAGTAACAAAATAAACATATATTGAAACAGCATACAAACGCTATTAAACACATTCTAAAAATATATAAAAGATAAATATTATTTTTATATTAATGGCATGTTCAGATTTAACTAACAACATGTTCTTTGTTATATCAATCAATTATTCTTTTTTATTATAAATAAACCTATAAATTATATATAATCATATGATCTTGATGAAAATTGTTAAATGTTCTTCTTATATCGTTTTCATGTTATAAACTTTATTTTTAAATAATGTAAGTTGAAATCTCTTGTAAGGGAAATTTGAAGGTGATGCCAACACCATTAGGATATAGGTTATAACATTAATAATAAGTTTTTAAATATAAGCATGATCTGATCTGATCTGGTCTGATCTGATCTAATCTAATATGATCTTAACTAAAATAAGTAAAAATAAGGTGAAGTAAACATAGCCTAACTTAGTGACAGATTTCTCTAAATAGCCAAATAAAATCATTTTTATTACAAAACTGTCATTGCTAATCTCACACATCAATTTCATTGATTACCCCCTATTAACCTAACCCCCATTAATTAAATTATCACCCACCCTCTTTTTAAGAACTTTTTTCATGAATAATGTCAAAGGGAGTATTAATTCCTTCTATGAACTGAACTTGAAATTAATTTCATGGGTACCGTCCACGTAAAACAGCACGCGAGAATTTTTTGTTCATTTTCGGCAAAGCAAACCGCTACTCAGAGTAGCGATTAACTTTGTCCTAAATTGCTAATTGTGCTAGCAGTTTACGAGGTAAAACCGCTACTTGGTGTAGCGGTTCATTACAGAACAACACCAACGCAAGAGAAAAAGGAAATGTGTGCCACGATATCATTGTGCGTCCCGCGCACAAGAGACAGTATGTGCCCAGCACAAGCCTTGTGCGCGGAATGCACAGTGCTATCGTGGCACGCTTTTCCTTTTTTCTCTTACGTTGGTGTTGTTTAGTAATGAACCGCTACACCAAGTAGCGATTTTACCTCGTAAACCGCTACCATCAGTAGCGATTTAACTTAAAGTTCATCGCTGCTCTGAGTAGCGGTTTGCTTTGCCGAAAAGGAAAAAAAAATTTATCGCGTGATGTCAGTGATTTAAAAAGAAAATAAGTTCAAATCAGATCATATTAGAAAAAATAAGTTCAAATCGGATCAAATTAGTTTAACCATGTGTTTAAGATTTGATTAAATTGTCCTTTCTTTTCAATGTGATTCCTAACTTTGTCTCTAATTTCTTAAAAGTGTGTGCCCTTTCTCTCTCAGTCATTTAAAAAGAAACGCAGGAAATATAATCATAAAGTCCCAACCTTTTTCTTTTTAGTGCAAGCCAAAAGCCAAGTAATAATCTTAGCCGAACAATTAATAACTGCAAAGCCCAAATCTTCGACAAATAATTGCGTTACCTAAAGTTCAATCACAACATAATGGGTAGATTAACATAGCCATGAATAGATCCCCAACTAATGTTCTACTATATTATAAGCTCTTAGCCAATCCCATAGCAAACAAAGCCCCTTTTAATCTCAAAAATCACACATGAATTGACAATGCTAGAAGTATTATAGCCATATAGGTCATGACTTATAATCTTCAAAGCCATTCATCTCATGGAATTAATGCTACCTAAGAAGCGTCTTTTATTAAAGCTCTTTCCTCTTACACAATTTATATTTTCGATGTGAACCTTCTACAAACTTGTATTTCCCAGCATCCGTTCATAAGTTTTTTCCATATCTGATTTGAGTGGAAACCACCCCGTACGATTTTTGGACTTCTGAAATGAATGTAGTATTTCTTGTATGATTAAAGTATTGTCATATGTATATTTTCTTGGCATAAAGGGATAAAGGTAATTCAGAGAAGCCTAATAACATTGCACAAAATCAATCTTAGTCTATGGACTAAAACTCTTGTATGCTAAGATTTTAGGCAGAGACTTATTGTTCAAAAATGAGAAGATCATTTATTGAAACTTGCTTGGACATGAAAAACACCTTTTGGTATTTTATGTACACTTTTACGCGAACCAATACTTCCTTTTCTACGTGAATCAATTTTAAGTATAGGTTTTGGGATCTCATTTTTTAGGGATGAGACAAATACGTGTATGGCTCAGTGACAATGAAGCTCAAAGGTCAAAGGCACAATTATTTTCTGTGTTAACTTCACAAAGATTTTGCTTTTCTCATCCACATGTGTATTGTTTATGTTTGTATCTTACAACCTCAAAAAACGACTATAGACCTGAGCATTAGTATATATACAAGAGCTATCAAAGGACCTAATGATAAGCCGTACAAAGAGATAAAAGAATCAGCCTAGGATCACACAAAGTGACAACTAGAAAAAGACAAAAAAAAGAGTTGATGCAACGACTGTAACATAAACTGAAATTATTAACACTGAATTACTAAAATAATCATGATCAGTGCCATAATCACATTCTTTACATTCAGGCTTTTTTTTAGAATTTGTTCTTGTCGGAAGAAGTTTCTAATTGAAACGCAAATGGTCTTTTTGTATGATGCCAATATGTTTGGAAGATCATGAATCCAAAATCGACTTATCCTAATACTTTGTAAGGGTCTATCACATATTGAGTCTTTGATTTAATATGCTATAGGTTATATCAATTTTTTATTATGATTCCAGGAGATGTAATTTGAGAGGCATGAGATGGTTAAGGTTAAGGGTTTATATTGATGTAATTTTTTTAAAATCTTTTCCTGAAATGATTGAACATGGTTTGTTTCATTACTAGCAAGTCAATTTCCCAGAGTACTAGATCATTTATTAGACAGTGCATATATGATTTGTTTGTGCTTTTTTGATTTGGCTAATTCATGGAAGAAACATGGGTTACGGTTACCTTAAAGATGCCATTAGTTATATCTCGCATATTCCTCCATTCCCCCATTATATATTTTATTGAAGGATAATAGTCGTTCACACTGTTGTGGGAAGTTGAAGAAATATAAAGGAGGAAGTTAGTTATGTTAGTTAGTCCATGTTATACATTTTTCTTTTTCTGTGCACTTCTTCAGTTCTTTCGATTGTAATGCACCTTTTATTGCTTTTGTCTTCTTGTACAACTATTGTATAGCACTTTACTAATGTTTTCCTCCTATTGGACAAGCAGTTGTATATATTTAGAGAGGACTGTAAGGCAAGGATTCTGAGAGATAATAATGGTAATGAGCCGCTACAGAGCTGAAAGAAATACAATGCAAAATACCTAGAGAAAATTTTTCTGTTAGGAACAAACAACCTATGTATATTCTTCTTAATAGAAAGTTTCAATCTTTCTTTAGTATTAGAGCAAGACCTTTAAATCCTGAGTTTTTTTATTCATTGCCAGCTTAAATACTCCTCTTTTCTTCGAAAATGGTGAGAATTTTCTTTTTCTCAAACTGGCAGAAGCAATAATGGAGAAAGAGGCTTAGAAACACTTCATGGATCCTATGTTTATTTCCTCAAATGAGAGCACTTAGATGCGATTGTCTCCAATGTTGTTTGATGGAAACAACTCCCTAAGCTAGAATAGGAGCATCAAGCTTGGCTTGGGTGATGGATGAGGTGTGACCAGATGGTCATGTGTTGGATTTTTAGATCCATGAAGGAAGAATTAGGCACTGGTATTAGCCTACTGGAGTCACCCAAGCAACTCTAGGATGGGTTCAATGAAAGGTACTCTCAAAGCAACGCTCCTCTCTTATACCAGCTCAAGAGACAGATGGGAAACATAAAACAATAAAAAGATGCACAAATTCTCATATACGGCCGGCCACACCTATAATTTCTCATGTGGCCGGCCCAGTCCAATCTAGATTAGATTTGACCAGTCCAGCGAAGCGTTTTTCATTTAAAAATAATGGGCCCAATTGTGAAAGCTAGCCCAACGCTTTTACATCTGAACAAATGAACGTTACAACCTACATTTACACGTTGGCGGTAATTGTAATTAAACCACGTTTGAACTTGTAATCACGTTTCTTATTTGTTGTTTTTTCATTTGTTCTTAAAACCTCCTTTAACATTCGTTGCAAAACCAGTAAACCTCCATTAACATCGGTAATTTTTGCAGATTAACATTGCGCTTTGCGGCCTTTTTAAAGGTTCATTTTCATATTTTTCATGCATTCTTCGTCTAAAAATATGCCTAAAGTGAAGCTTGTTGTTCGTGGAGGCAAAATCGGAGCAACTAAATTGATAGAGAAGGAATCTTCAGGTTTTTTTTTTTTTTTTTTTTTGTTTTAAGCAAGTTCTTTTTGTTTTCTCTTTTTTTTTTCTATGTGTTTTGAATTAATTTTAGATGCGTAACTCCTATTGAAATATTTAGTAACTTTTGTATTTCGACATTAGTAACCTCGTCAAATTATGTATTTTTGAAGTGTTGAAAACCTAGATTACGAAATTGTTACTCATTCTGTTTTTTAAACAGTAATTTCATTTTATTTTGATGTTATTCATCAATACATTTGAGAACTTAAGTTTTACATTTGTTTTTATTATGTATTTTGAAGTTTTGAAAATTTATTTTGATGTTACTCATCAACACGTTTTGTGTTTTGAATTAATTTTAGATGCATAACTCCTATCGAATTATTTAGTAACTTTTGTAGTTCGACATTAGTAACCTCGTTAAATTATGTATATATTTTCGAAGTGTTGAAAACCAAGATTACGAAATTGTTACTCATTTTGTTTTTTAAATAGTAATTTCTTTTTGTTTTGATGTTACTCATTAATACATTTGAGAACTTACATTTGGCATTTGTTTTGGTTATGTATTTTGAAGTTTTTAAAATTTATTTTGATGTTACTTATCAATACATTTGAAAAGCTAGGTTTTGCATTTCTTTTGTTTGTTCATTTTTGTTAATTCCATCGATCAAGAATTTATTTGAAATTTATATTATTGTGGTGACTGATTGAATTAGGTTTCGGTTACTATTCATGTAAGTTTGTTTTTGAGGTTACTGTTTATAAAGTGAGGGGTTACTGGTTTTAATTGAGTTTATTGGCTATATACTGTTTTGAAGTTACTGATTACAATGTGTAGAGGATACTAATTTGTTGATGAACTTAGTAGGATTTGAAATTTCATTTAGACGTTATTGATGAAATTATACATGTGTTACCTATTATATTGATGAAGTTATATACAGGTGTTACCTATTATAATTGAATATATGTTACTGACTATAATCTTTGGAGGTTATTGATCTATTTGGATTTCAATATTTGACTTAGTTAGAGTTTTGTATTGATTACAGTTTTTTTTATCGTTACTGATTGTAGATTTTATAGGTTACTGACTATAATATGTTGGATTACTGATTCATTGTTTTACAGTTTGCAATGAGGTTTGTGAGGATTCATGTACTTTTAAAGCTAAAACTGATGAAGTTCCTTTGTCAAGATGTGTTGAAATGCCAGAATCTTCAGTTTCCGCATCTGTGCCGCCTTCTAGTGTTAGTCAAGTTGTTGTGGAGACTGATGAGGAAACAAATTCTGAAAAGTCTGCTGAGGAGGGAGGTAATGATGAAGCAACTAATGAGGATGAAAACAAGGAGGAGCAAGGTGAAGAGGAGGAAGGTGATGGGCAGAAAAGTGATGGGGAAGAAAGTGATGATGATGAAGAAGATGATGAAGAAGAAGAGGAGGAAGGTGAAGAGGGGGAGCAAGAAGAATCTTCTAGATTTCCAGCCGAAAAAGTTCCTGTTGACCTAAAGAAAAAGCAATCTAAGAAAAAGCCAGCGCATAAGCCAACATCTCTTTTGAAGAGGCCTTTGGGTGCCAAAAATTTGAAGGTTAAAGAACCTTAATTAGCATAAGCGTTTGGTAAACGGAAGACTGTGTCATTGAAAAGGGTTAAACCTCAAGATGAGCCTGATTATCTGGCTGTTGATGTAGTTCCTGTAGCTCCAACTAAACGAGGAAGAGCAACAATTGATCTAAGGTATGCTATTGTAATAAGGCCTGATGAAGTTCTTGATTTAGAAGAGGGATCAATGTAAGTACTTTTTTGTTATTGATGTTACTAATGTCAATTGGATTACTTATTATTGTTGTACGAGTTATGTGTACTAGATAAATAGGGTTACTAATAATAGTTATGATTTGGAAATATAGTTTGTGATCTGTATATTTCCAAGGATTTCTTAATTATTATGTTAATATGAGTTATTTCTACTATTTTATTGGATTATTTGTTAAAATATTATAGGGGGGTTACTTATTTAAGGGGTTACTTAGAGCAGATCTATGGGGTTACAGGATAGTTAGTTAAAGGAGTTACTTAGAACAGATGTATGGGTTCACTGATACTCTACAATAAGGGTAACTGATCAATGAGGTTACTTATTTTACAACACTTAACTGTGTACTTTAAAGTGGTATGTATCTCTGTTCAATTAGAGGGTTACTTTTTATGGTTATAGGAATTACTAATAAAGTTATTGAGGGGTTACTAGTTATGTTTATAGAAGATAACTCTAATTGTTTTTTTGGGTATTAGTTATTAATGTTTAGGAGTTACTGATAGTTAGTTGAAGGGGTTACTTATAGTAGATATATGGGGTTATTGATAATATAAAGGTCCAATTGATCTATATATTTCCAGGGATTACTTATATTATATTTATAGGGTTATATATACTATAGAATAAGGGCCACTGATAGTTTTTTGGAATAGTTTATGGTTATAAGGGTTACTTGTTCAATTTAGATGGTGTTACTTGTATTTTGTAACACCACTGGTTATGTTTTTTTTTTTTTTTTTTTTTGCAGTACTTCCGGTCCTTAGATAATTGTTAGATGTAGGCCTGCTGACATCATTAAGTTGTTAGGAGATCTCAGGCTAGCCCAAGTTGAAGCAATTAAGCAGACTGGGTTTGGTTGTTTGTTGGATATCAAGCTGTCTGAAGTTCTTAGGGATATGCTTAGGTGGTTGTGCTCGAGATTTCGCCCAAATAGGGGAGTTTTTGTTATGGCTCCTGTTAAAGAGGTTCAGTTGACTTCTGAAGATATCCATGATGTATTTGGTATTCCTCATGGACCACTTGTAGTGCCAATATCCGGGAAGTCTGATGATAGAGATTTGAAAAGGGCATGGAGATTGAAATATCAGGCTCGGATATATTCTATTACTATTGTGGAGTTGGAGAGGATGATAAAGAATGATCCAGGCATGATAACTGGTAATGATGACTTAAAGAAGGGCTTTTTGATGTTTGCTATGGTCACTTTATTCACTCCAACAAGTAATAGAACTGTTGATATAAAGCTTGTTAGGGCACTTGAGGATGTTGAGAATATTCGGAATTATAATTGGTGTCAATATGTGTTGGACCAATTGGCTTCAAGTTTGTCTGGGTGCACACCAGACTAGAAATATGTAGGTGGTTGTATTCTGTTGCTGCAGAAATGCTATATTCGTAGGTGTATGTTTAGAGGGGCTGCTTCTCCTACTTCATTACCTTTGATTAAACATTGGACAACTCAGAAAATAGGGAGAGGTTACTGGAAGAAGGTGGGGGGTACGCTATTGGGAAAATTAATGAGTCTACATATCCCATTACAAGGAATGCTGGGATTGTTCAGCAAGAGTGTGCTGTAATTGCAAAAGGTTTTATTGCTCAGCAAATTGATGTAGATCGCGTGGAATCTGCACCAGCCATTGGTAGTGAAAGTATTGTTGCTCAGCAAAAGGATGTAGATCACGTGGTATCTGCACCAGCGATTGCTCGTGAAGGTGTTGAAGCAGAAGGTGTTTTAGGTAACGATCCAACTGGACGGGAACGATTCTGTGGTCGTTGCGTTACGTTTGAGTTGCCTCCTGAGGTTATGTTAAATGAAAAAATTCATGAAATTTCTAAGAATGTAAGTATTTATTTAGCTATTACCTGGTTTTTTTTTAAGGATTACTTGTAAAGTAGAATTGAGTTATTGATTTGTTTGTACATGGTTACTTGTTCTGTTGTTACTGCAATACTGTTTATTTGTTTATGGGGTTACCTGAAAGTTTATATGGTGTTACTTATTAAGTTTTTAGGTGTTACTTAATTGTTATTGAAGGAGTTTTGTGGTTAATTTTCCAAGTATTACATATTCACTTTTGAAGGTTTAATTTGTTTAGGCTGTGTGGGTCACTCGTTAATTGTTTAGTGTTACCTTAAAGCCTGTATGGGGTTACTTATTAACTTTTTTAAATTTGATACTGTTTATTCCTTTAGGGGTTACCTTAAAGCTTGTATGGGGTTATTTATTACCTTTTTATTTGTTACTTATTGTTACTAAACGAGGTTTGTGTTTAACTTTCCAAGGGTTACTTATGGAGTTTCATAGAGTTTACTTATTCAGTGTGGGTTACTCATTAATTGTTTAGTGTTTTAGTTGTTCTAGTTTTGGTGTTACTTATTCTGTTTTTCATGTGATACTGTTTATTTGTTTTAGGGTTACCTTTTCTGTTTATATGGTTATTTGTTCTGTTTTAACTGGATATGTGTTTATTTGCTTTTGGGGTTACCTGAAAGCGTATATGGGGATACTTATTGATTATTTAGTTATTACTTGTTATGCTTTAAATGGGTTCCTGTTTGTTTGTTTATTTCCTTTTTCAGGATCTTCAAGAGAAATATATGTGCTGAAGAGGGATATGAAGCTTATCTCTTATCATTGTGAGAAGCATGTGGATGAAATAAGAAGGCTATCTGAACCTGGCAGCAGTCAAAGACCAACGTATGAGAAGGGTTTTTCTCCTATTATGTCGCAGTTGGATCTTGCATTTAGTGATCCCAAATTCAGGGACCAAGTTGATCGGGTTGTGCTCACAATTTTAAACATGTGATATCAATGTGCCACGTGATCTTGTCAAAGAGGCTCAGATGGATGACCTTTTCAAAGACAGTGAAGTGATTGATGTGTCCTCGATTGATGATATGCAAAGTTCAGGGGCTAAGGTACATGATGTGTTGAATGATTTGAAATCATATAAGTTGGAGTTAAGCGACACAGAGATAACTCCTCATGAAATGAGGTTGATAGTACAACAGGTTGTGAAAAAACTGTTGGAGTTACTAAACAAGTGAGCAATGAAGTAGTTATTGAAAGTACAACTTATTTGCTTAGTGAGGAAGTTATAGAATCAGTGACGAAGAAACCTGTTACTGAAGGAACAACGTCTTTAGTTACACACGTAGTTTCTGTTGAGCAAGTCTTTAACGCTATAAGTTATGGAGATAGTCCAACTGTTGGTGTTAGTGAGACTGAAATTGGAGGTGATATGTTGTTGACAGTTGGTCCGTCAAGTCTCAAAGACTCTATGATTGATGTTGGAAGTTAACCAGAGTCCGATCCTGTTATTGAAATTGGTGATTCCGGTCATGAAGCAACTGTTCCAGCAGCAGAGACATCCAATGTGGTTGAGAAGGAAGATGTTGCTGGTAATGTAAGTGTAAGCGAGCCTGCTGATAAGATTGGCAAGAAGGAGCATCAGCTGAATATTTATAAAAAAAGTTGCACACTAGAATCCGAGGTCTTCAACTGTGACTGAAGATAAGAAGAAAAAGGATCAAAATGTTGGGGAGAAGAAGGGAAACATCCTAGGAAAGCCCTTAAAAACATTTTGAAGATAGTTTCATTTGAGGAAGTGAGGCCCTTTTTGGAGAAGCCTCCAAAAGCTGGTAGAGGCCGACGAGGAAGGGGAAGAAATAGACAACTAGATGTAGGAAGGGGGAAAGTAGGTGCAGCTCCTTCAAAAGGAAGGGGGAGAGTAAAGAAGGAAGTAATGCAAGCATTTGTTTGTGGCTATACTCCTGAAGAATCGAAGTGTATTTTGGAGGAGACATTTTCTCAACCCGCTTCCTGCCATACTCCTAAGTCAACTAGGGTTATCTTGGATGAGTTTTTTTACAGAAAAGGAGGAGATTGATAATGAATTTTGCAATTCATTGTCGCCTATTAAATGTGATTTGGAGTCATGTGAGCAGGGAGGTAACAAGATGACTTTGGTTTCAAAGTTCATGCGAGGCAACATAAAGCTTCTTTAGTCAAATATGAGAGCTTTGAGAATTCAAGTTGCTGATTATTGTTTTGTAATTCATGAGGATTATCTTCCATCGTAAGTTGTTGTTTGAACTTGTTTGTTTTTCTTTTCTGGTTTCATCTGTATTTTTTATAAAACATATATGATGTGTTATCATCGAAGAAATTGTTATTTTCAACGACTTTTAGTCATTGCCAAGAGAGGAGCTGTTAACACTGTACCTTTTGGAGTTCATTTCAAGTCGTGTGATTGACTGCTTTTTGTTGTTGCTGAATGAGACGGAGTCACTTGTGAAGGAGCCCAAACTTTCAAGATATTTTTTTGGTTTATCATAAATGCAATGTTTTGAAGTTAGCTATTTATTTTTACTGTTATGGAATTTCTGGGGTTACTTTTAATGTTTGTCTGGGTTACTTTTCTTTCTTTGGTTTTTTTAGTTTATTTAGATAGATGTTAAAGTTATACTTATTGATTTGAAGGTTACCGTTATGCAGAACAGGGGTTAGTATTAAATTACATTTGGGGTTACTCATTTGTTCTTACCCTTTTTTGTAACATCCTTTTAAAGTTGCTTTAATGGAGGGTAGTAAGTCACCACACTAGTGGAAAAAACCTTATATGTTACAAGATAACTGATCCGGTTTTTTCAAAACCGGATCAGTTAAAATTAACTGGTCCGTTCATTTATCAAACCGGATCAGTTAAAATAAATTTATAATGTCATTTATCAAACCGGATCAATTAGTTCAAGTTTTCATAGCGCAAAAGTCCGATTAAATAAACTGATCCGGTCATTTATCAGACGGGATCAGTAAATTGGCCTCATTAAATTGACGCTCACCAGCACCAGCCCAAATCCCTTTTAAGCCAGCTCCTATTTCCCTTATCTCACACCCCAAATCCTTATTTCCCTCATTCATCCTACATTCCTCTCTCCTCCAGTCATCCCTCATTCTTCTCTCCTCCCACCCAAAAAACCCTAAACACCCTCTTCGATCTCACCTTTCTCCAGCCCCTTTCTTCAGTCGCTCCTCCTTTAAACCCACCATCTCTCGCCGTCGCCGATCTCCTAATCTTCTCTATGTCCTTCGCTCTCACCTCTCACCCTCTGTCCTTCGCTCTCACCTCTCACCCTCTGTCCGTCGCTCTCACCTCTCACCCTCTGTCCTTCGCCCTCCACTAACGCCACGACCACCCAATGCCCTCCCTCCACTAAGGCCACCATCATCAACCTCTATCTTTCGCTCTCTTTCCACTAACGCCACCACCACCCTCTTCCTCTCTCTTTCCTCTACGCTTCTCTCCTCTCTACCACCAAAGATCCACCACCAACGAACCACCACCAGCACAGTCCGCCACCAACGTAAATATTTCGCCGCCGCTTTGATGATTTATCCTCCTCAACCTCCGTCAGATTAGGGTTTCGATTTTGGGTGTTCAACAATGACCGATTTGAGGAATTTCAATCCTTTATTTATCAATTTAAGGGTTTCGATTTAATGGTTCAACGCGGTCCAGATTTTAGTCTTTCACCATCAACACCACGCCAGCAACCAGCACACGACGCCAGCCAACCACCAACGCACGAGTTTCGTTTTGTTTGTTTGAGTTTTTTTAGATCTAGGGTTTGTGTTTCCTTTTTTAATTTTGCATTTTCGTTTTTTTTTCCCGTTTTTTAATTTAATGTATATAATTCTTGTATTTTAATTTTATAAGTTTTAAGTTTCATTAAGTTTGTCATATTTCTAGTTTTTAATTTTGTGTAAGTTTCTTTTTTCTAATTTTGTGTATATTTCGTTTTTATTTTTATTTTTTATGTATATTTTATATTTGTTGTATTTTGTATATGTGAAAGTTTTTTGGTTTTTAAATTCTGTGTATACATGGTGTGAAAAAATTTGTTTAATGAAAAGTCACCCTAGATGTCAGATGAAAAGTCACCATCACCATCTACTACTGGAAAGCCTTTTTTTTAGCTCATTCTACACCAATCTGATCCAGTTTTTCGGATCAGTTATTCAAGTTAACTGATCCGGTTTTCTTGCAAAACCGGATCAGTTAGTGATCAACAGATTCGGTTTTTGACCGGATCAGTTTATTCAGTAGAGATGCTGCGAGCCCACCCGATCCGGACCAAAACCAGTGCGGTAAGCCCAGTTTTAACCGGATCGGATAGGCTTTTTTCCACTAGCTCTAAGTTGGAGAAGTAACTTATGTATATTGTGATTTTGCAGATTATATTACCGTTTTTGCATTTTGACCACTTATCATGTGTTGCAATCAATTTTCGAGATAAGACGATTGACTACGATGATAATAGGATTTATTCAGGTCAGAACCCAGAGAAATGTGATGAAATTGAGTTTGACGCCCACATTACACCGTATTATATATACATTTTGTTAGCATTTAGTTTGTCTTCTTACTTTTGTTAAACCTTATTATGTTCATGGATCTTTTCTGGATATGAAATTGTGTTAATCTATGTATTGTTTTTGTTGCATCTCTATAGATAAGTTATATGTCCACATTTCTGTTAAAGAAGAACCATGATTATGGATATGATGTGAGGAAATACAAGATTAAGCATATCCCTTTTAAATGATAGACACTGCCTTCTAATAATGATTGTGGTGTATTCATGTTGTACCACTGCTGCATGTATCAAGATCAGACTTTTGAAAGTGAGGGCTTGCACAGGGTATGTAATTCTATTCTTTTCATTACTTCTTATATGCTATTGAAGTGATTTGAATTATCTTGAGTGATTTAAGGTTTTTGAGTGATGTATAATAGGAGGTTGTTAATAGGAATTTGTAGAGATTGGTTTTGGATTTTGAGGTAAATCATTGTTGGCTTATAGGTTGCTGATTATTTTTATATGGGGTTATTGTCTATTAGTATATAGGTTACCTATTGTTTGTATTTGGGATTACTTGATTGTTACTATTTGCGTTTCAAATTACTAATTGAGCACATTACTGGGATTTTTTTATATTGTAGGAAATGGAGCGTCGTCTTTACCGAGCTGAAATATGTGCGTCTTTTGTTCTGTCTGATATTATTCTGTTGCGTAATTATCTTATGGCTAGGATTGAAATACTTCAAAGGTAGTGAAGCAAGAAAAGGAGATTGCAGAAAAAGAAAAGGAGGAGAGAAAAGAATTGAATCGTTTAGTTCGGTTACGAAGAGTCAACAAGCTGCCAAATCTATTGTTCCTAGTGTTATAGAATGATCGTTTGTTTTTTATCCAAGTATTGTTGAAATTACTATCTTTCACAACATATTTGATAGATGGACTAGTATTTTCATACTAGGTTTGTGTTTATACACAGCTGGTGTTTATGTCTTACATGTAAGTGGTTACTTATTAATTTTTTATGCGTTTAATTATGACAATTTATGGAGTTACTTTTTTCTTTAATATATAGGGGATATTATGGATTACTTACTAAAATAAACAAGGTTACTGATTAACAAATTCAGAGATTACTGATTCATATACCTATGGTTAATTATTAACTTATGAGTGGATTACTGATTAATATATATAGACGTTACTGATTCTCATATTTTAGGGTTACTGATTATTATAGGCTTGAATTACAAATCAGTGTAAGTAGGGGTTACTTAATAATAGGTAGGTGGGTTTTATTTGTTCGAATACTTAGGGTTACTAATTAATTTAAGAATATATTACTTAGTGGATATTGTGGATTACTTATTAGCCTAGACAAGGGTTACTGATTAACAAATTCAAAGGTTTCTGATGAATTTAATAGATAAATAGTATAAAAATATAGATATTGCTGATGAATTTAATAGGTAATAGTTTGAATGGATTACTTATTCTCTTACTAGGAGTTGATAATAACATTCTAGAGGGGTTACTTACAGTGGTTAGGTATGAACTATTACAAGATAATTGAAAACTGTTGTAAACTGAAATATGAATACAATACAATATTATTCTCAGACCGTAGAAATTAAAACAATGTTGGATTCGGTGATGGGGTTACTGTTCCAAAGTCTTCTTGCATTGCACTCCCTTTTTCTTCTTTCTTGTGCTGCTCTTTGACTTCTCAAAATGACCTTTGCTTTTGGTCCTACCTTTTGTGTTCGTGCTATCTCGATCACTCATTGAAGGTATTTTATCTGATTGATGTGTTGCATTCATTGATGTGTTGTTGGTTGATTCTTGTTCTTCCTACTGCACAGATTCCTTGTCTGTGATGATTTATCTACTTCACATATTAGTCTTTCATATGTGTCCTCCACAAGCTTCCATGTCGCAGCGTGTTCCTGACTTTTCAACATTAAGTTGTAACTCTTTCTTGCCATCATGCTACGCCAAGGTATGTATTATTGTTGTAATTCTGGTTGTGATTGTTGTTCTTCCCCTCCTTTCCAAATATCTTCCTTAGCCAACTTAGTCCACCTCTTACATATGTAAATATCTGGAATTTTGGTTATTGAGTGTTGAAAAAGTATGCGTAAAGAATGGTAGCACAACCAACCAGTTTCTTCATAATTCTTACAAGTGGACAGTACAATATTTTGTGCACTGTCAAATGTAACTTTATGCTTAGAGTATATGTCATCCTCTAGCCATACCTCATAGTAGTATTTGACCCCAAAATTAGCATGAGTTCTGACAACATATTGAAGGGCATATGTGTATTCACTTTCAAAGTCCCTGAAAAGTGTTTGTGTGTATACGTCTGATGCATGCTTGACTAGACCAAACATCGGGAGTGCTGAACTCGATGTTGATTCTGTACACTTGAAATCAGCATTTGATTCATTATTCCTCCACTTCTATACAATATTTTGGAACATTTTGAAAAAAATCTGCGAGGCTTGCACTAGCGGAAAAAAGCACATTGGATCAAGTCAAAACCGGACTTACAGATCCGGTTTTGGTCCGGATCGGGTGGGCCCGGAGCTGTTGAACAAAATAAACTGATCCGGTTAGTGGAAGAAAACTAGACCAGTTACTGAACTTACTGATCCAGTTTTCTTGCACCAACCGGATCAGTTGGCTAATATTTTAATTAAAAATATTTTTTTGCAGGTAGCCTTCCAAATTCCAAAAAATTGTCACAAACATTTGGTCAACCCAACAAAAAGTAACATTAACAAAAACAAAGAAAACATAATCAACAAAAATTAAAATAAAATTCATAAATTGGTCCCAATGTAGGATCTCTGTGACCAAGCCATAATTCAAATGGATAATCACTTGAACCCCGGGCTCAAAAACAGGATATACACTAACAATGAAGGATAAACTCAGAAAAATCGAGAACATATAACAATGAAATAAAATACTGAAACCTTAAGATCCAAAACCGAAATAAAAAGTAAAAAAGATACATTAACTCTAAAATATTCAAGAATGTATACATTAAATCCATAACAAAATAATCAAAAAAATTCCAAAAAAAAATATTACAAGATTAACCGATCATATTTTTATAAAGAAAAACCTAGATATGAGCTTGATTCAACATTCAATTCAATTTGTGGCTTGATTAGTCTGGGCTTGGTTCGTCGATTTGGTGGTTAGTTGGCGAAGCGAAGGCTGGTTGTCGGTGAGAGGCTGGTTGTCGGAAATAAATTGACACAATCTCTTCTTTTCCTCATCTCTTCGCTTCATCTTCTTCGTCTCTCGCTTTGTCTTTTGCTTCTCTCAAACTCTTGGCTTCGCGGTGGCGTTGGTGGTGTGGCGCCGCTTTCAAAGAGATCTCGTAAAACTCTTGGCTTTCGAAGAGATTGAAGCGAGGGGATGAGGAGAGTGAGGAGATCTCGATCGTCGGTGTTGGTAGTGCAGAGAAATGAGAGATCGAAGAGAGGGAAGGGGCGGAGAGAGGGAATAGCGGCGAGCAGATCTCGTCGATGTTGTGTTAGGGTTTGTGGGTGAGTTGAGGAGAGAGGGAAGAAAGGGCAAGTGAGGAGCAGTGAGTGAGGAGTGAAATGAGGAGTAGAAAGGGTGTTAGGGTTATGTTAAAGGAGGCAAATGGGCTTCTTATATACGCGATCAATTAATCTCATGAACATGGGCCAACATAACGGATCCAGTTGGGCTAATAACCATATCAGTTTACAAAAACTGATCCGGTTGGGCTAATAACCGTATTAGTTTACAAAAACTGATCCGATTTTGGGAAAAAAAGAATTTGTTTACTTGTGTCATTTAAGGTTTTTTCTACTAGTGTTGTGTTGTTGTTTGCTAACAAAACCAACATCATTGTTTGTGCTTTCACTTCTTTGAGAAGAGAGTATTCCCGCTTAAAAAAAGGTCCTTGCTTAGTGTTGTGCACCATTTTTCTTTCAGTCTATACAACTTTTTGAACCACTTTTTTGTTTTCTATATATTTGATACTTCTTTATCATGTCATCCCAACACTTCTCAAATTCTCTAGGTGTTGCACACCCACTTAGACACTTTTTGAATGTATTCTTAAAAGTTGATTTCTTTTTCAAAGCCCCATATCTTGATACTGCATTTTTTATCAGATGCCAAATACAAAGTCTGTGTCTTGTATGAGGTAGTGCCTGCACAACACATATATAACTAAGGTTTTACAATTTTACTTGGAGTGGAAAATCTTTGATCTGAAATTTGCTGAGTCTACGAAAACTCTTCCTGCACTAAAAAATAAAGGCAAAGATCCTCTCCCAACAATCTCCAAAATATGCAGCATGCGCAACCCTGTTTGCATTGCTGTTAGAGAATCAAGGATTAAGCTTAAGGAGTTAGGGAAGAAGGTGTTACTAATTCATATAGATAGGGGTTACTGATTCATATAGATAGGGTTGATTATTAACATATGAGTGCATAGCTTACAAAAAAAATTAGACGTTACCGATTAACTTTTTTTGAAATTATTGATTCATATACTTAGGATTGATTAATATTAGTGGATTACTGATTAATATGAGTAGGTGTTACTAATTAATATAAGTAGGTGTTACTAATTCATATAAGTAGGTGTTACTAATTCATATTTTTGGGGTTACTGATTAATATATGTAGGTGTTACTAATTAATATAAGTAGGTATTACTGATTAATATAAGTAGGTGTTACTAATTCATATAAGCAGGGTGACTAATTCATATAAGTAGGTGTTACTCGTACATATAAGTAGGTGTTACTCGTACATATAAGTAGGTGTTACTCATACATATTTTACTTAGAGCAGATATATGGGGTTACTTAGATCATATACATAGTGTTACTTAGAGTAGATATATGGGATTACTTAGAGCATATACATAGGGTTACTTAGAGCAAATACATAGGGTTACGTAGAGTATATATATATATATGGGGTTACTTAGAGTAGGTATATGGGGTTACTTAGAACACATACATAGGGTTACTTAGAGCAGATACATAGGGTTACTTAAAGGAGATATATGAGGTTAGTTAAACAATTTGATGGGGTTACTTTTGTTTATTTGTTTGGGGTACAATTCATTATTAATGTGTTACCAACTAAAAAACTCATTAAGGATGTGACATGAAGGGTTACTTACCTGCCATATTTTGGGTTACCAATACAACTTTAAATTGAAGTGACTATACATATTCTCAAAAGTGTCTCTTAGCCTATTTAATGTTGTCTTCAACTTTCAAAATTGTCTGTTACATTGAATACGTAAAATTTAATTATTTTTTAACGTATATTCAATGAAAGAAACTACAATTATTATTATAAATAAGGGGTTTTCAGAGGTCATTTTGATCAGAAAAACTTTCTTCTTTCCTCCATTTCCTCTCAGCTTCATCGGTTTCTTTAAACTTTCTTCATATTTTTTTCTCCATTCAAACCTTATAGATCCCGAGTTCAAAGTCAAAGTTCTAAAAGTCTGCGAAGCTTTTGACACTTTTTATTCAAAGTTTAATAAGTTTCATTCAACCCTTATGGTTTCTCTTCTAGTTATATTAAGAACAAGAGAGAGGGGTAAATCTGCACGCAATAATAGAGAAAATATGCAACATGACGGACCCAACAATTTATGTTGTTAGAGATGCAAAGGAACTTGTTCGAAAGTGGAAGGAACAGATAGACGAGGAGGAGAAGGAAGATGAAGAAGAAAAAGAATAAGGAATTTATAGTAGTTATTTATTTTAAGTTTAAGAGGGAGGAATTTTGTAAATATTGTAATTAGTTTATAAAAGGGAAATTCTCTCTGGTAGCCCCCAGATTTTGGATTTTCTCAGTGGTAGCATTTCTTTTTTTTTTTTCTCATTGATAGGCCTCAACTTTAATTTTTTTTCTTCCACGTAGCATTTTCGTTAAGTTTGTATTAGTTTTGCTCTGCTTTAGTTTGACACGCAAAACGATACGTTTGTAATACGCAAAATGAGGTATTTCTGGTCGTTTTTTTATAATTCCGACCTCAAATTGAGTCCTTAAGGACAAATTGACCCCACAAATCCAAGATAGAGTATTTTTCCTAGGCATGCAAACCGGGTCAAATACCTCGTTTTGTGTGTTGAAAACATCACCTTATGCGTGCCAAACTAAAAACAAAGTAAAACTAACGGAAACTTAACGGAAGTGATACGAGGGAGAAAAGATTAAAGTTGGGTCCTACCACTAAGAAAAATAAATAAGAAGTGCTAGCACTAAGAAAACCCAAAACCTTGGGGCTACCAGGGAGAATTTTCCCTTATAAAATAGTTTCTTGTTATGTATTATGTTTTCATCTAATATAAATGAAAAGTTGAATATTATTCCAAAATTATATCCTGTTGATTCATTGTTCATCATTTTTATTCCTGTTTTTGAAATTTATTTTATTTCTTTAAATTTTTTAACGGTATAAATTGATGAGTAAAAATATATATTTAAAAGTTACTGATAAATACATTTACAGGTTACTGTAAGTGTATTTAGAAGTTACTCATAAATATATTCACATGTTACTGATAAATTTATTCACATGTTAGTAATTCATGTAGATAGACGTTAGTGATTAACAATTTCGGAAATTACTAATTGATATACTTAGAATTGATTAATATGAGTTGATTATGTATTACTTATTAATATAAGTAGGTGTTACTAATTCTTATAAGTAAGTGTTACTCATACATATTTTGGGGGTTACTGATTAATATAAGTAGGTGTTACTTATTAATATAAATAGGTATTACTTATTAATATAAGTAGATGTTAATAATTCTTATAATTAGTTGGTGTTACTCATATATATATTGGGGGTTATTGATTAATATAAGTAGGTGTTACTGATTAATATAAATAGGTATTACTTATTAATATAAGTAGGTGTTACTAATTCTTATAAGTAGGTGTTACTCATACATATTTTGGGGGTTACTGATTAATATAATTAGGTGTTACTGATTAATATAAATAGGTATTACTTATTAATATAAGTAGATGTTAATAATTCTTATAAGTTGGTATTACTCATACATATTGTAGGGGTTACTGATTAATATAAGTAGGTGTTACTGATTAATATAAATAGCTATTACTTATTAATATAAGTAGGTGTTACTTATACATATTTTGGGGGATATTGATTAATATAAATAGGTATTACTTATTAATATAAGTATGTTTTACTAATTCTTATAAGTATGTGTTACTCATACATATTTTGGGGGTTACTGATTTATATAAGTAGGGATTACTTATTAATATAAGTAGGGGTTAGTTAGAGCAAATATATTACTATAACTGTAAGCCATCAAAATGTATTTATCAAAAGATAACTTTACCACCTCTAAAACCGATCACTAACCCCTATAACATTAAAACATAACCCACGTAATATCCTATTATATTTCTAAACAATTTCCGGTGTTGTCTTAAATGGGTTACTTGGACTCCATATATGGGTGTATTAATAAAAAAGAGTGATATTTTAGATAACATACCTTTTTTTATTGCCCTTGACATAGCTAAATCTTGGTCGGTAAAGATTGCTTGTAGGCGTTAGACCACCCACAAATTTCTTGAACGTGTTTAGTAGCCATTCAAATATTGTTGTGCTTTCATCCGCAATGAAAGCGCAACCAAACATGACATTTCGCCAGTGGTTATTGATGCGAACAAATGGGGCACAAATGAGGTTGTATTTTATTGTTCAATAAGTTGTATCAAACACCATCACATCCCCAAACATTTCAAAGTCTTCTTTCATTTGTGAGTCTCTCCAAAATATAGTCGTAAGCTTGTTTCCTTTTTCCCTCCTCTAAGTTTGAACCTGAAGAAGAAATTCGGGTCTTCGGTTTGTCTCGATAAAGGCGCCTATGACATGTTGGGCATGAGCACCTTCAATCTCTTTCATCTTCTTTCTGGTTATGTAATTTAGATGATCTTTATATGTATGTCCAATAGATGATACTCCTCCAGCCTCATGCGCCATTAATTGGTAAGATTGTGTTGGTCTCAATCCACTTTGTAACATTAAATCTATAGTAACTGCTTTTTCAGCAGTCATTTTTCGTTCTGACCTATGCAAATACTACCATGATCTTCTTGTCATGGTTATGCTTAGTGACATGATCATCGACCTCAAACTTCTCATCAGTAGTCCTTTTTACCCTTATATAAGCCTTGCAGAAAGTTCTTGTAATAGGTACTTGTCTTCTTTTATTGACATTTTGTCCTTGTGCTTGGGATATTTTTCTTAATGGTGGCTTGCATCTAAATCCTTCTTTTGAACAAACAAATATCGTTGATCTTATCTCTTTTTTCTCCCCTTGTGTATATCTCGTTGTGGATTGTCTTACTGCACACCCCATCGTATTTGCATGTTTTTTGTATCTTTCATGAATTTCTTCCAAAGTTCATGTAAAGCCCAGTACACTTGCTTTGTGTTCTTCTTGTTCTTCCTTTTATTTTTGCATAAGAAGTAAAATTTTATGTTGTTCTTTATCTTCTACTGCATGATCCCAACTTTCTGCATAATCAATAATTGGATGATATAGATGTTATGTTTGTAAGACTGAGATATGCTTTTATAATTTGTAGTTTTGGTTACTGATTAGCTTAGTCATAGGTTACTGATTGACTTAAGTATAGGTTACTAATTAATGTATTTGACTTTTAGATTCAAGGTGGTTATGTAAGTAAGACTTATTCATAGGGATTACTTACTGACTTAATTATGGGTTACTTATTACAATACGTATTGCTTGTTTGTTCAATTAATTAGGGAAATACTAATGTTTGTTGTACAGATTACTGGTCAACATATATACAGGTTACGGAGTAACTCAATTAGGGGTTACAATCATTCAGTAAATAGGAGTGTGGAATATTCCTATTGAGGATACTGGTCTAGATATCTACATGTTAGTGATCCATATATTTAGGGGTTAATGATTCATATAAGTAGGTGTTACTCATTCATATTTTGGGGGTTAATGATTCATATAAGTAGGTGTTACTCATTCATATTTTGGGGGTTACAGATTAATTTAAGTAGGTGTAACTTTTATTATTGATGTGGATGTGATTCCACACTTTAGTGAAGTTTTAAATTTCCCAAGAATCTTGAAAGAAAGATTGGTTCTTGATGGTTTCTTGGTTGAATCTTTGATGAACAAACTCACAAATCACTAGAACAAAAGGATAGAACTATTTGATTGAACACTCCTGAACTATCAAATAGGGTTTTGATTCAATTAAGTCACTCATGGCCTAATTAATCAAGCACTAACTTCAAGACACT
The DNA here is from genome assembly GCA_947646795.1 of Beta lomatogona. Classification (NCBI taxonomy): domain Eukaryota; kingdom Viridiplantae; phylum Streptophyta; class Magnoliopsida; order Caryophyllales; family Amaranthaceae; genus Beta; species Beta lomatogona. Next base: position 89,255 of record CANSNZ010000765.1, on the reverse strand, counting down.
CCAGAATTGATGTTAATGGTTTGTAAGCGTTTAAACTCACATGCAAGTAATTAACTCACGAATTAAAATTTCTCTATATCTCTGAATGAAACGAATACAACCTATATCTATATATATATATAATGACGAAAAACAAACTCCTACTATGCTTAGGACAAGTCCCTAAGTCAAAATACCAACGAAACTCTAAAAGATAGAAAATAAACTCCAAAGGATTGAATCATGTAAGATCTATCTTTTTGAGAACGTAGGCTCCTAATACAACTCAAACACAAAGCATTTAAAGATATGAAGAGTTCTTGTAGAACTCAACTAGACACGTTATCACACGCCAACTAGAGTTATAAAGTAGTTAAAACACATAGTTTCCTAACAGAACTAGGGAACTACATGGAGAGTCCTAACAGAACTAGGACTACTTGACACGCTTCTTTTCTAAGAAAGACTAACCACTTCGAATCCACATCATTCCCTCCCTCTTAGAAAAAGAACTTGTCCTCAAGTTCTATAATCATAACATGGAACCAAATCAGCAGCACTCAAGGATGCACATACGCCATCTCCAAGCAAGACTTGGAACGTATCATAATTCTCCCTATGCACAACCTTGAACGGACCTTCTTCAACTGGCTTGGTTTTCCCCTTTGCATTGTTGTGGAGCTTTTGCGCAGTCAAAGACAACCATACATAATCACCAATCTCGAATGGTGGCTTTTGCCATGCTTGTAATACATGCTGCTCCCTTTTATTCTCCTTGCGTTGTTTGCGATTCATACCCTTCTTAGTGTCTTCAACCCCTACCAACGAAACTTTAGCAGCCCCTTCAATAGACTTCGACGCCACTTCAGTAGATTTTCACGCCACTTGAGGTGGTAATGGATGTAACCTAATCTTCTTGCTTTGGCTCGTTACAGTATAAACATTAGTATCTCCCTCATGGCTCACCTTCCTATCAAATTTCCATGGTCTCCCTAGCAATAAATGACACGCACTCATAGGTACTACATCACACCATAATTCATCCACATAACTTCCAATAGAGAAAGCTACAAGCGCTTGCTTGTTAACCCTAATTCCAGCACTATCATCAAGCCAATTTAATTTATAGGGTCTAGGATGATCTCAAGTAGGTAGTTTCAGTTGGCTTACCATGTTTGACGAGGCCACATTGGTGCACGAACCACTATCTACTATGACGTTGCATGTATGATCCCTAATTTTGCACCTTGTGTGAAAAAGGTTCTCCCTTTGTTCTGCCTTAGGAGCACTTTCAATGTGAAGAGTTCTCCTTAAAACACCAAGCATCCTTTCTTCATCCTTAGCAAAAGCATCCTCTTCCTCCTCATCATTCATCTCTTCCAGAAGAAATTCGTATACTTCTTCCTCTCTCTTCATCTCTTCATATTGCCTTATTGTAAGAGCTCTCTTAGTTGGACATTCACTTGCAATATGTCCCTTACCTTGGCACTTAAAGCACTTCCTTCGACTTTCAAATTCTTCTTTCGGTACAAACACTTTTTGCTTTTCTCCCTTCGAGTCCTCTTTAATTTGAGAACTTGAACCCTTGTTCCGTCCTGCTCGTGGAAGAAGTGGCTTCATAAGTGTTTTGGAAAGAATTCCCTTTGTAAGCACCACTCGAACCAGCCTTGTATCCCCCACCAAAGTTGGGTTTTTGTTGCTCCGTACCTCTACTCTCAAACTTCAAGGCTAGTTTGCCAACATCATCGAAGGTGATGTAATGACATATTTCAACCTGGTTGGCTATGTGTTTTGCCAATCCCCTAATGTACCTTGCAACCTTCATGGGCTCCTTCTCTTGTATATCACAAATCAAACCAAGTTTATCAAACTCCCTTGTATACTCAGCCACGCTCATGTTCCCTTGCACCAAAGTGGTGAGTTTGATGTATTGTTCCTGTTCATAATCCCTAGGTAGAAACTTAGCCTTTAATTTCTTCTTCAAGCTCGACCAAGGAAATGACACTTGCCACAGATGTGGCATGACTGGGCATTGGGGCCGCACATGTCGTACTGCCAAACATTTGGTAGACCTATACCAGGCTTCAATAAAGAACAAATGGAAAAATGTTGAAGCAAATTTTGTTAATGAAGCTAATACATCCATGCCCAGCCTTGATGTTTCAGATTTTTTTATGGATAATGCTGAAGCCGAAAACAACTTTGCAATGCATTAATATGCTTAGTTTATTTTAGTTACTTCAATAATCATTTTCATGTATTCCCTCTTTTGATTATTAATAAAATATGCATTTTCTTATACTGATCTTCATATTTATTATTTATGAAGATATGGATTTGCCAGAAGTTGGATCCAAAGAACAATGTCTCCTCGACAGTGGGACAACAAACACCATATTTAAAAATAAAGAGTATTTTTCAAAACTTACAATATTCCAAGTAAATGTTAGCACAATATCTGGGACAGCCAAGTTAATTGAAAGCTCTGGGAAAGCCTATATTATATTTCCAAATGGGATAAAATTGATAATCAATGACGCATTATATCCGAGTAAATCTCGAAGAAACCTTATAAGTTTCAAAAATGTACGTCAGAATGGTTACCATTTGGAAACCATGACAGTGAATCAAGAGGAGTTTATATGCCTCACGGCAGAAAAATGCGGCAAGAAATACATCTATGAAAAATTGCCAGCAATTTCCTCGGGACTATATCGCATAGATATACGTCCGATTGAAATTAATATGATATCTAACCAGAAGTTAGATAATAGAGAATTATTTACTCTATGGCATGACCGATTTGGTCATCCTGGCACAGGAATGATGCATAGAATCATTGAAAATTCAATTGGACACTCTATAAAGAATGTCAAAATTCCTCGGTCAAATGAATTATCATGCTCTGCATGCTCACTTGGCAAATTGATAATTAGACCATCTGTAAATAAGATTGACACTGAATCTCCAATGTTTTTAGAAAGAATATAGGGAGATATTTGTGGGCCTATTCACCCCGCATGCGGACCATTCCGTTATTTCATGGTATTAATTGATGCATCTACTAGGGGAAAAAAAAGGAAGGGCTGCGCAAGAAGGGCTGCGTTTTATTAAACTTTTTAGAAGTAGTTCAGAAACCCAGCCCCTTTGGAAGGGGTTAGACTTGAAAATGCAGCCCTTCATGCGGTATGAAGGGTCACGGTTTTAAGGCTAACCGCAGCCCCTTATGTGAAGGGGCGCTGTTAGCCTAGAAACCACACCCTTCATACACGAAGGGCTGCGTTTTCTAGGATAAGTGCAGCCCTTCCTATCCCATTTCAACTTCGTGAGTTTTGGCGCGCAACACACAGAGAGCACTCACTCGCAAATTTCCCTCGCACACTCAGCTCACCCCCTCTCCCTCACACTCACTCGCACACTCACTCCTCTCCCTCACACTAACTCGTACTGCCCTAACGGCCATCACCGGAGCACCGACACATCGCCGGAGCGCCGTCCCATCGTCGGTGCACACTTCTTCTTCTCTTCTCTCAGCGTTGCCTGAGCTCCTTCTTCTTCTCTTCTCTCAGCGCGCCTTGACGCCACCACCACCACCACTACTGCATTGTCGGTAATTCCCCTCTCACTCTCTCTCCTCTTTGTTTTATTTAATTTCTCTTCTATTTTGTGTTGTAAAATGTGATTGTAGGGGGCGGGGGAGGGCTTGTGGAGGGTGGGTAGGGGGTGGGGGGGCTTGGGAAGGGGATGGGGGATGGCTGGGGAGGTTGGGCATGGGGTGGGGGAGGGCGGGGATGCTGGGAAAGGGGGTGGGGGGGGCTGGGGAGGCTGGGCATGGGGTGGGGGGGAGGGCGAGGGATGCTTGGAAAGGGGTGGGGGGAGGCTGGGGAGGCCGGGCATGGGGTGGGGGAGGGCGGGGGATGCTTGGAAAGGGGGGGGGGGATGGCCGGGGAGGCCGGGCATGGGGTGGGGGAGGGCGGGGGATCTTTGGAAAGGGGGTGGGGGATGGCTGGGGAGGCTGGGCATGGGGTGGGGGAGGGTGGGCATGGGGTGGGGGGAGGGCTGGGGAGGCTGGGCATGGGGTGGGGGGAGGGCGGGGGATCTTTGGAAAGGGGGTGGGGGGGTGGGGAGGGCCGGGCATGGGGTGGGGGAGGGCGGGGGATGCTTGACAGGGGGTGGGGGAGGGTGGATAGGGGTGGGTGAGGCATTGTTGTGAAGGCATTGTTGTAAGTTGTAACACATGTTTGGTATCACTACTATCTTTCATTTTCTTTTTTTGTTTTATAATGTAACTATGTAGATTTTTAGGGTTCGGAAACGAAAATTAAAGGTCATTTTACGCCTACATGGCAATGAGGGAGTGTAGTGGGGGGCAGTAGTGGCGGTGGTGGTGGGACTGTGTTACAAATGTGGAGAGTGAGGTCACATGGCAATGGAATGCTCTCCACATTTCTAACACTTCTCACTACCTCCGCCGCTACCAGCTGATGGCATTCCATTGCCATGTGACCTGATTCTCGGGTCATTTTAGGCCTAATTTAGCCTTTTCGCTTCCGAATCGTACTTATCGAGCCATTTAAACCCAAATTCCTTGTGAACATGATTATATGAGATATAATGCAACTATTGTGTAGAGTTTTAGGCTTGCATTTGTTCTTGGTTGAATTTCGGAAACGAAAAGGGCATTTTAGGCCTATTTTAGCCTTTTCGCTTCCAAATCGTACTTATCGAGTCATTTAACCCCAAATTCTTTTTGAACATGATTATATGAGATATAATGTAACTATTGTGTAGATTTTTGGGCTTGCGTTTGTTCTTGGTTGCATTTCGGGAACGAAAAGGTCATTTTAGGCCAAATTTTGCCTTTTCGCGTCCAATTCGTACTTATCGAGTCATTTAACCCCAAATTATTTTTGAACATGATTATATGAGGTATAATGTAACTATTGTGCAGATTTTTAGGTTTGCAATTGTTGTAGGTTGAATTTTGGGAACGAAAAGGGCATTTTAGGCCTATTTTAGCCTTTTCGCTTCCGAATCGTTCTTACCGAGTCATTTAACCCCAAATTCTTCTGAACATGATTATATGAGGTATAATGTAACAATTGTGTAGATTTTTAGGTTTGCAATTGTTGTAGGTTGAATTTTGGGAACGAAAAGGGCATTTTAGGCCTATTTTAGCCTTTTCGCTTCCGAATCGTACTTACCGAGTCATTTAACCCCAAATTCTTTTGAATATGATTATATGAGGTATAATGTAACTATTGTGTAGATTTTTAGGTTTGCAATTGCTGTAGGTTGAATTTTGGGAACGAAAAGAGCATTTTAGGCCTATTTTAGCCTTTTCGTTTCCAAATCGTACTTACCGAGTCATTTAACCCCAAATTCTTTTTGAACATGATTATATGAGGTATAATGTAACTATCGTGTAGATTTTTAGGTTTGCAATTGTTGTAGGTTAAATTTTGGGAACGAAAAGGGCATTTTAGGCCTATTTTAGCCTTTTCGCTTCCAAATCCTCCCCCCACCGCACACCCCCCCCTCCCCCCCCCACCGCACACCCCCCCCCTCCCCCCACCGCACAGCCCCCTCCCCCCCCCCCTCCCCCCACCCCGCACGCCTGACCCCTCCCCCCCCCAGCACAGACCCTCCCCCCCGCACGCCTCTCCCCCTTCTTACCGCACGCCCCCTCCTCCCCCCCCACCGCCCACCCCCTCCCCCCCCCCCCCTCCCCCTCCCCCCCGCACAACCCCTCCCCCCACCGCACAACCCCCCCCCCACCGCACACCCCTCCCCTCCCCCCACCGCATAGCCCCTCTCCTCCCCCCGTGCCCCTCCCCTCCGCCCCCACCGCACGCCCCCTTCCCCTCCCTCGCTTGCCCTCCCCTCCCCCCCACAGCCCCTCTCCCCCTACTGCACAGCCCCCCTCCCTCCTCCCCCCCACCGCACAGCCACCCCCTCCCCCCCCCATCCATCCTCCCCCCCCTCCAGCCCCCACCCTCCTCCCTCACCACTCCTCCCCCCCCACCCCTCACCTCCTCTCCCTCCCCCCCCCATTGCACCCTCCCCCCCCCCACTGCACAGTCCCTCCCCCCCCCCCCCCCCCTCCCTCCCCCCTCCCTCCCCTCCCCCTCCCACCGCTGCCCCTTGCACACGAACCCCCCACACCCCACCCCCCTTAGTGGCAATGTTAATTTTTATTTTTTGTAATTTGATCGGTTTTTTTTTTTGTGTCGAAGGGAGGTTTTGGCTGGTGGTGGGGTGGGGGGGCCGCCATGGTGGGGGTCTTTGGGCCGGGCTATGTGGGCTGGTTGGGTCTTGGGGTGGCCGCGGCAAGAATGGGTGGAGGAGGTGGCGAGGGTGGCCTGGGGTGGGGGTGCGGGGAGTGAAGGGGGGGGGTAGGGCGAGGGCATGGGGGAGTGCGGGGGTGGGCAAGTGTGGGTCAAGGGGAGTGCGGGGGGGTGGGGGGGTGGGGGTGAGGGGCTAGCGAGGGGGGTGGGGGTGCTGGGGTGGGCAGGGGGGGCGGGGGTGGGGGGTACTGGGCCGGCGGGGGGTGGGCGAGGGTGGGGGGGCTGGGGTGGGTAGGGGGTGAGGTTTACCGAGGCCGGCGGGGTGGGCAGGGGTGGGGGTCTTGGGGTGGGCGGGGGGTGGGGTGTCTTTGGGCCGGGGGGGTGGGCAAGGGGTGGAGGGTGCAATTTATTTTTTTTTTTAAAAAAAATTTGAATGTGAAGGGCTGCGGTTTTAAGCCTAAACGGCAGCCCTTCACTTAAATAGGGTTGCGGTTTACGCTTAAAACTGCAGCCCTTCACATAGAGAAGGGCTGCGGTTTAAGCCGAAAACGCAGCCCTTCAACCTTATAAGGGCTGCGTTTTTGGCCTAAACCGCAGCCCTTCGTTGTGAAGGGCTGCGGCTAAAAACCGCAGCCCTTCTTATCTATTGAAGGGCTGCTATGGAAAGGGCTGCTGGCCAAAAACGCAGCCCTTAGGGCTGTTTTGACCGCTGCCCTTCCTTGTTTTTCCACTAGTGGTCCATTGCTTTGTTAGTAGGTTGGACGAAAATGTTACGAACATGGGCGATTTCATTGATTGTGGCCAATGTATCTTTTCCTTAATTTTGCTTTAATTTAAGTAGTTTGCTCATAACTTTTGTAGTCTCTGCATCGAAGACCTCCATGCGTGTAAATAAGCTTCAGTGGCATTCAAGGCATTCTTTATGTGTGTTGTAGTTTGTGGATCCATGTGTGAAGGTGAAGGCTTTCTTTGTGTGGTAGGGAGGAAGGGAAAGAAATGATTATATGAAATGAAGTACGAACACTACTACAAAATAGGGTTATAGCAATGGCCTAAATGTGTTGGCAAAGATCCATTAAATGTTGCCATAGACCTATAGCAGCAGTTTATATGGCGTTGCTAATAGGTGGCGCTGCTATAACTCTATGTCAATAGTAATTATGCCTTAGGCAACAACTTTATAAAACTGTTGCCATAGTCATCATTATCAACGCTTTTCTTAGGCAATGATTTTTTTACTTTTCCCAATAGTTTTATTATATCTAAGGCAACAATTATTAAGTTTTAGTAACACTTATTTAGGATTTAAAGCAACACTATTAGTGTTTAGGCTAACACTTTTATTATTGATGTGGATGTGATTCCACACTTTAGTGAAGTTTTAAATTTCCCAAGAATCTTGAAAGAAAGATTGGTTCTTGATGGTTTCTTGGTTGAATCTTTGATGAACAAACTCACAAATCACTAGAACAAAAGGATAGAACTATTTGATTGAACACTCCTGAACTATCAAATAGGGTTTTGATTCAATTAAGTCACTCCCGGCCTAATTAATCAAGCACTAACTTCAAGACACTCCCCGAATTGATGTTAATGGTTTGTAAGCGTTTAAACTCACATGCAAGTAATTAACTCACGAATTAAAATTTCTCTATATCTTTGAATGAAACGAATACAACCCATATCTATATATATATAATGACGAAAAACAAACTCCTACTATGCTTAGGACAAGTCCCTAAGTCATAATACCAACGAAACTCTAAAAGATAGAAAATAAACTCCAAAGGATTGAATCATGTAAGATCTATCTTTTTGAGAACGTAGACTCCTAATACAACTCAAACACAAAGCATTTAAAGATATGAAGAGTTCTTGTAGAACTCAACTAGACACGTTATCACACGCCAACTAGAGTTATAAAGTAGTTAAAACACATAGTTACCTAACAGAACTAGGGAACTACATGGAGAGTCCTAACAGAACTAGGACTACTTGACACGCTTCTTTTCTAAGAGAGACTAACCACTTCGAATCCACATCAATTATTTATAACAACACTATCAACAGTCTATGACAACATCTATTGCTCTAATATTAACACTTTTGTAGTATATAGCAACAATTTTGTATACAACTATTGCGAAACTTTTACATGAGTTTATAGCAACTTTTCTTGCTACACTATGACGACATTTTTATGTGAGTCTATAGCAACGTTTCTTGATACAACTATTGCGGCACTTTAATGTGAGCTTATAGCAACAGCTTCATTATACGCGTTTATTTAGTAGCTCACTAAAATGAAAGTATTATACCAAAATATCCAACTACTACAAAAAGAAAACATTTATTCCAAATTAAGTTTTACTTATAATAAAAATTAAAATATCCACAACAATCATTCTAATAACAAAAACCATTGTTATAATTTAAATACATCAATACAGAAAACTAATGAATCTCCAAAAAGAACTAATAGTTCAAGCAATAAAGAACCTATATAGTATTTAATTTATTTGTCCAAAATTAGTCCAAAAGAACTTCAATCTACGCCCTTAGCTTCCTGCCATCCTTGTATCTACCTTTCTCTTTCTATCTACCATCCTGTAAATAGAAGAATAGTAGTCAATATAATAGAAAAATTAATGCATGTAATCAAACACCGAAAGCTCACAATCATCAAACACCATAATTTCACAAGCATCAAACATCATAATTCTAAATATACATATAACAAAATAAGTAAAGAAGCTTTATAAAATAACAATATAGTCTTCCACATAATCCCATATTTTGTCCTTATTTGAAACATTTTGCCAATTTGTGTAAGTTAGAGGGGCCTAGTTGTAGTCATGAGAAATAGTTTCTAAGAACCGAGTAAGCTATTTCCTAGCTTTTCTAGACCAATAGGTTGTCCTTTGTCATTACAATAGATAGACAGCTAAGAGAGTTAGAGCCACAGAAAGAGGAGAAATGTGAAATATATATTTCATATCCAAATGAAACTCTAAACATGACATTGGAGATAACAAAAGGATGATCAATATAGTCAATTTATTATAAGGTAGTTCATCACGTGAACCACGTGTAAAGTTGACCACTATGATTAGTGAGAGATAATAGTGTTTTCATGGGGGTGAGCAAACTAACTGGAAAAGGGAAGGATCTGAGATCTAGTATGGTAGTACCTAATCAAAAGCATTATGTAAAGTTGACCACTATGATTAGTGATAGATAATAGCTTGATATTGAGGTACTGATCAACAGAACGGAGGGTGCCCCTAATGGCTAAATCATTCTTCAGTTCCACAACCACTTCACGCCCCACAATTTCCTTGAAATATGAAAAGAACAGCTACCAATCCGAAAGGACATGAGAGTTGATTGGAATCAAATTCAGCAATAATGTTAGTCTAATTGTATAAATGAAGGAGAAAGATTACCATTTTCTACAGCTTCCTCGGGTCTCAGGTTCTAGGATGTGGTTATATAATTAGATATATAAAGCTTTGTCAGGTCATAGAAACAAAATTTAATAAAGGTATTTGGATAATAGAGTTTAGTTTTCAGCAAGAAGCCGAGAACGCAAGCTTAAATGTGTTTAGTGGTCTAGCTAAACATAACATAACGTAACATACTACTTAACAAATCACAAACTATATGTTCCCAGAAATATAAATGATGACAACACCAGGTAAAATTTCAAGCAACTATCTTCCGAATTTTGATTACTAAGGAAGGACATGAACTCATAAAATCTAACAATTCCCAATTTCTTTCAGCATCAGGCTTTCATGTAATCAATGGTGGCATCTCTCAAGCCAACACTAACACAAATTCCTTACTAGGCCAAAGTAATATACGGAGTGGAGGCTAAAATCACAATAAAAGTGTCAATTATCCTTCACCATCAACAACAAAAGAGAAAAGATAATGACTTGAACATACAATTACCTGCACTAACATGATGAAATTAGTGAATCTGGTGTTGAATCTAACACTAACTTTCAATGCACACCACACCACTATTTGAAACTTAATCATTATCTTATCAGAGACCTTGTTCATTCATATAGGAACAAATATCATAGTCCCAAACTTTCAAATGTAAGAGCTAAATCTGTTCGTTCAGACTAACTTTGTTTTTCGTAGTTCATTACAATTCTAACCCAGCATTGCTACACAACAGAGATCACAGCATAGATCAACAGTGTAAAACAACATACTTCCTATTGTAATCAATAATCAACTTACACGACTGACAAACATATAGAGCAAATTCAAGAATCAGCACAATTCAGCATGAAATTCCAAGGAATCATTATTAGACAGAGCTAAAAAACACAAGAGTAGATTCTAAAATTCACCAAATTAGCTAGAATTAAAAATGTACAACAGGTATCACTAATTCAACTTAATCATTCAACCTTCCAAAAACTAATTGACGAAATGAAATTTAAGAGAGAGAAACTCACAATTGAAGAGCTTCTAGAAACTTGTCGTGCTCTTGCTCAGTCCAACTTTCTTTAGACTTAGTAATCGTATACGGCTTCCTCACCTTCTTATAGTGAGCTCCTACTAAAGGGATTCAGGAATTACCTGTAATTCAACAATTGCACAATTCAAAAAAAAAAAAAAAAAAACAAAGAATTCGTCACAAAAAAACCCTAAAATTCAAAAACTTCGAGATCCAAAAATATTAGCAGAAAAGAAACAAAAAACCCCAACTTTCGACAACTAAGAAACCATGAAAAGCGGGAGATGTACAATTAAGAGCTGGGCTTCGCGTGATATGGGGTTCGTTCGACATAGCGAGGGACGACAGAAGGACCGAAGGATGACGGAGGGAGCGAATACGGAGGAGTACAGTTAGAGGTTTAAATTGAGCATGAGGAAGGGAAAACAATATAGAGGTAAGGACTGATGAGGAGGGTCGAAGATTCGAAATAAAATGGACTAATCAACCCAAGTATTTGTGAATTAATTTATTAAAATTTTCACAAATGCTCGGGTTAATAAGTGAATCGGAGATAAGTAGTAAATACATTTTTTTCCACTAGTGTCAGAAACATCAATTTATAATCGCCTACTACTTCAAGAAACGATGATGAAAGATCAAAGACAATGACGAGGAGGGCGAACGAGAACCAAACGCAGAGGCAGGAAGAAAGTGTCTCAAAGGGTATTGGGTGAGCAAAATCCTGAAAAAGGGGGGGAGGGAACCAAAAAAGAAGAGCCCTATTGAATACATTTTAATAAACCTATTTTTTATTTTTTATTTTTTGTAACATGTTTTAGATGCTTGACAAAAAAACAGTTGTAATATCTCATCAAAATATGCAACATGTAGGTGTTACTCATTTATGTTTTTGGGATTACTGATTAATAAAAGTAATTCTTATAGAATTACTAATTAATCTAACTTCCGATTCTTTATATTTGATATTTTCAGGTTACTGATTATCATAACATGGATTTTTTATTCGAATATTCAAACGTGAAAAATCGAGATAATCAGGGGTTACCTTGTAGTTTGTTATTTTGGAGAATGTAAACCTGAATTTTCTCACCAGTGTTTGAGTGTATTCTGAGCTGATTCATTGATTCTTCTATGTCCATTGATTCTTGCGACTCTTCTATATCCATGGATTCTTCATCAGTGGTTGAGTTCGTCATTTTTCAAGTTTCACTTTTCTAGGGATTTGTTCTTGCTTTTAATTTGTCTCTTACCTAGAAAATAACGGCGCGCTACTAAAGTGAGGATTAGGTTTATTGTTGAAAATTTATTACGCATTTCTGAAGCGCGTGTTTTTCACGCGCGCGGCCACACCTATAATTTCGCGTGTTGCCAGTTGTATGCAAGACGCGCTGTAAAAGATGTGTAACTGAAAACTAAGGGAAGATGGAGAGGTATTGGGATGAGATTTATGAGTTGGAAGGTATTCCAACCTGTGAATGCACTCCCATGAAAAGGTTTACCTATAATTTGGACAAGAAGCTGATAAAAAGAGAAGAGAATGGAATTTCTCATGAGGATCAACAAGAATTATAAAGACATAAGCGGAAATATCTTAGTTGTAGAGTCACTTTCATCCTTGAACAGGGTATTTCAACTTGTACACCAAGCTGAAAAGAAGAAAGAAGTCATTGGGAGTCTTCAGGGAGGTTTTGAGTGGAATGCTTTCAATGTGAACAAGTAATATCAAAACCAAGAATATGTTCACAAGAAAGACTTCAGGAAAAAAACAGGACAAAAATGTGAATATTGTGGCATGAAGGAAGTTGAATGACTACTATAGGCATATTTTTATTTCTAATGAGGATGAGCGCGTATATGACTACCTCACTGTAAAGGGTTTTTGTTTTGAAAATGTTTTGAAAAAGAAGTCGGCAACATGTATTTAGAGGAAGACTGATAAACCTATTAGATTATGGGAAATCTTAGGGACAACTTAGGGACTTACCCAAATTTAGATTTCCCCGCCATGCATGACTTCATAATTGGTGAATGAACCAAAGTTAGAGTTCAGGGGTGAGGCTACAAACATCATCAGAAATCAAATTTGCCCATTGTTGGCCTCTACTAAATACGATTGATATCGAGTTTTATGCAAATAAATAACCACGCAATATGTCTAAGCATTCTAAAAATTAATCTACATTGGTTCATTGAAACAAAAAGTACTAAATTTTGGTGATATGTGATAGAATAGAATATTCAGTGGATAAATTTTGTAATTAGATATCTACTATAGATAGGTTTCCTAATACGATTATGATCCTCATTAGTTTGTAAACTACAAATATAGATCAATGGCAATCACTCTATTTAAGGAGTTTCACTAAATCTAGCATGGTATTAGAGCTTTAGGTTCTTTTTAGCTCCCATAATTTTTTTTTCTTTTTCATCCGGGATGTCACCCTTACTTCCGCCACACTCCAGTTAAGGAGTTTCACTAAATCTAGCAATATGTTATTGATGCAATCAAATTACAGGGATCCTAAATCAATTGTCCAAATTATTTTATTCGGCAGGAGAACATTTATTTAGGTCTTGTAATTAGTAATGATAAGCATTTGCGGTGATGGAAGCAATAAACCCATAGCATGCATACATATGAATAATATATAATGTATAGAAATATAAAAAGAAGGATTGAAAGGTTATAATATACAAATAAGATTGAATTCTTTAAGATCTACATCATGAAAAGCTTGTTAGGTAACTTCCAGACACTAAATAGGATCTGAATGATTATGGACCCTCATTAAATATACCTTTGTCGTCAGGGTCTGGTATAACGATCTGCAAGAAGAGCAATCTTGAAGCTTGGATAGAGCTTGAATGTAAATTGAAAGTATTAGATTATGTGTTTGGAGTATTTGAAGTGTTTAGAAACATAATTGAAGTGTTGTAGAGAGAGATTTTGAGAGGCATTTCGTAATAAGAACGGCGTGTGCGCTTGGTGCATGAAGCATGCGCTCCATGCACGGCTATGCACCCTGCCAACACCACTTGCACTTGGTACAGGTTTCCTGTGTTAGGGCAGGTGCTTTTGCATTTCTATGTTTCACTCATTGTCTCGATATTGCGTGTATGCATTCGGTTGTGCGTCGGCAGCCGCAAATCTGACTGTATTTTATTTGTTATTCGATATTAAAAGATTCTTTCAATCTTGTATTAAATAATATTTTTTGTAGATTAAGAAATTCATTATCTAAAAGATAAAATCTTATTCTCATAATATCTTTTAATTTAGAAAATATTTATTAAAAATACAATTAATTTTCAAGAATAATTAGTTGCGCTTTTCAAAAATGGGTTTTAAAAATGCAATTAATTATCATGAATATTTAATTGGCTTTACGAAAATGGGTTTGAAAATACAATTAATAATGATGAATAATTAATTGGACTTTTAAGATTGGGCTTGGAATTAATAAATAAACTTGTGATTCTTAAAATTATTTTGGGATTAGCTTGTTAAATTGATCTTCCTTTGAGCCAGACCAATTAGGACGACGATATATTTCATCATTGGGTACTAAAATAAGGAAATAGGTATACGTGTCTACAGAAGCCCTCACTTTAACTGAGGTTTGTGAAACCGGAACTTAAAGTAGTCTGTGTCGGGACGAAGAACAATTCTAGATGATCTGCAATCTAGAACCGATCTTTATATCACTAGTTTCTACAAGACAAAGTTAGTATGTAAGATGATACCTACACACAAGTTGATTAGCTTGTAGGAGAAGATGTTAGCAGATAGGTGCAAAAAATTGAGATAATAATGCAATAATGCAAACTTAGACTCTCTAAGGATGCATGAGACGCTATGTAAGGTCAGGGTTATGCAAAACTGAAAGATATAGATTGATTAAAAGCTATACAAGGTCAGATTTTTGCAAACCTAAGTGGACTAGATTGATAGAGATAGATAGATTAAAAATTGTTTTGATGGTCTACAAGTGAGATCCGCATATTACAACTCTTCGGAGTTTGATTTAGAGGAACCACCCCGAATATAGGAGCCCACACTTCGAGAAAGCTTGACTTGAACTAAGTGCTCTGAGCCTAGATTAGAAGGTACTTGACTTGAATTGAGCATTTAGAGTTATAGACTTGAATGACACTTAGGAGCAATTGGAGTTTCTTCAATGGGGAGTCAATATAGACAAATCCAGATATTCCCAGATTCTACGAAAGTATCGGAGAGTCCTTCAGAGATAAGGAGAGTTTGGATTTAAGAAGGACAGGTTTCATTTTTGACTCAAACAGATGTAGGTGGAAAAGACTTAGACGTGACAAACTTCATAATCGAGTCTATGTCAGGATTTAGAGAGAGTATGCCTCTGAATTCTAAAAAGTCGAATCATGAGACCTTGATTAATAATTTTTTTATTAAAGAGGCCGGACCTCAAGATGAGGGATCCTACATATCCTCGCGGAATCAGATTATTTGTAGTTATAAATCTGATTCTTTTTTTTCTGCCGTAGCTTTTGCCTAGGCTGCCCTTTCGAGTTTTCAACCTAGCGGGCTTGGACATAACTTAGACAAGGAGTTAGGATTGATTACGAGGATTAAGGTTTGAGGTTTAGGGATTTGGATAATTGGACGGATATATGGACCAACATAAGTTTATGGCTTTTTTTTTTTTTTTTTGAATGCCAAGGTAAGGTTTATGGGTTTTAAGGTTCTCTAATGGATGCAATGGTTTGAAATGGCGGGTAGACTTGTGTGCAAGCCCCCTAGCTTGACTTTTTGCCTTTGGCTCTTTTTGTCTTTTTGCATTTTGCTTTGTGCTTTTTCTTTTGTTTTTTTTTTTTTTTTTGCACTTCAAATTTTTCTTTATTCTTATTTTGTCTGGGATTGATTTTGTTGTTATATACTGAGGGTTACACAAGTTTTTGTGGTTTAGGGTATTGGAAGGTTTGGAGGCTACATGTGGAGCTTGATTTGAAGGGGTCTTGTGATACCCAATTTTTCACTATCTTAATTGACGGTCAAAATCCCACATAAGTCTTTTATTAGACTATGATAGATTTTTGTAGAAAACTTGGAGTTGCCACCCTATTAATATCTGAATATGGATAGATTTATTTAATAAATCATTTTAAAGTTGATTTAAAGAAATGTCATTTAAAATGATGATGACTTCATATATGTAACACTTTTCTAGAAAACTGGTCTTTCGTAACATGAGATAGGGTTCGGGGTTTACGTTAAGTGGTGCGAACATATGGAACTCGTCTCCTCTTCCATTCTAAAGAACGAGCTCTTAATAATGCGTTATTTTCCCTTTTAAGTAATCATGGCTATTTATAAAAGAAAACACATAGTTTACACATATACACATCAATCATTTTTATTAATATATCATTGGTATATGATAGGTTTGAGCATTAAAGTTGCACTACGTTCAAATCATTGTGGAGTCGGAATCAACTCATGGATCAAAACCTTTGCGGTTCAATCAATACTCATATTAAATGGCCAATTCCACTAGTGATGAAAAAGAAAAGAAAGGAAATATGGTTTTCAAATAGATTATGAATAACTCTCCTATAGATTTAGACAAATCTATTTGAATTGGGGTATTCAATATGATTAGTAATACCAATTAAGGTTGAGGTAATCACTCCAATGAGTGATACCAATTAAGGTTGAGGTAATTACACCAATTAGCGATACTAATTTGAGTTGAGGTAGCCACTCCAATTAGTGATACCAATTTTGTTTCTTAATTAAGGAAATTTAGATTGATATGATTGCTAATAAATATTCATAATGGAAAGATTAATAATCTTCTTTCAAGATTATTAATAGAATGATCAACTTGAAATGGAGTTCAGGGAATATGTGTTTCGCTTAGCAAAATTTGACCATTTAAAATGAGACGCGTGTAACGGCCTAAAATCAATTAGGAGGTACGCAATTACTAATTATACCAAATTATATAATGGATCCATTGAAGATTAACATATGAAATTAAACTTGATTGAAACTATGTTAGAGAAAACATAGAGGAAGGTTTCATTTCTACTCATCGTCAGAAGTCTTCTCTTGACTTACGAGATATAATGACAAACTCTCTTCCCGAACAGTAGCATAACTTCTTATCTCTCAAGTTGGGACTTCCTCGAAGAAAAATCAAATAGGAAGTTAGTCATATTAGTTAGTCCATGTTATACATTTTTCTTTCTATGCACTTCTTTGTAGCGTCTTGCACCTTTTATTGCTTTTGTCTTCTGTATAACTATTGTACAGTTGCTTTAGTCTTGTTGTCCTTGTCCTATTGGACGAGACAATTGTATATATTTATAAAGTAATGTGGGGAAAGGATCCCCGAGAGAATAATAATTTTGAGCCGCTTGATAGCTGAAAGAAATACAATGAAAAACACCAAGAGACAAGTTTTCTCTCATGAACAAGCAACCGGTGTTTATTCTTCTTAACATAAAGTTTTAATCTTTCTATGGAAGTGGTTTATGTGTTGTTCTATATGCTTATTGTTTGGGATTCACATAAGTTGGGTTTTAACATTGGCGAGTTTGGTGTTGTTTTGTTCAAGTTTCTTTTGAGTGTTTTTCTAGTGCATCGAATGCCATGATTTCAAATCTATTTTAATTCGTCGTAGCTTGGGATAGAAAGTATAAAATTTAGAGGTCGTGATGAAGGTAGTACAATGCTTAAGTCTTATACGAGATTGTCTCAATCTAAGACATGACTTAGACGGGTATAAGTTTTGGTCTGACATCTATTAGTTTAGCCTATACCTCAATCAGTTTAATCTAGATTTCTATTAGTTTAACCCACGAAGATATTAGTTTAACTCATTAATTTATCAGTTCAAACAAGTAACCTCATTCATTCATAAGAGTAAACTGATTAGTAACCTCATTTATACGAATGAGTAACCTTATTCATTCATAAGAGTAACCCCCATTTATTAATATGAGTAATCTCATTTCTTCATAAGAGTAACCTCATTTAATCATACGATGATGCTATTTAATCATATGAGTAATCCCTGTTTCTGCCTAGAAACTAGTCAAAAAAGTTAAGTGTGTTTAGAGAGGTTAAAATCCCGAGTTGGAGGATAATCCCGAGTCTATTCACTTGAAGCCCTGCAAAACAAGGAAAACTGTCCTGGGGTGTTCCCGGGAAGGCCCCTCCGACGCTCAAGTCAGTTGAGATTGAGGTAGAGAGAGAAAGTGAATAATTCTAGAGAGAGATGTTCTGGTTTAGTTAGGTGAGAATTCAATACCTGCTCATTGATTGGGCTTGCTGCTTTTATAATGTTGGGGATTACCCAGACAGGAAACTCTATTGGGGGACATTCATGTCGGTAGGAAAGTGGTCTCCCTTTTATGGAAAAGTTGTTTCCTGTCTAAAGAGCTGATGGGCCTCTTGGGGGCATACAGATCAGATCTTTTAAGTGGCCTTGGTATAATACTGTTGGGCCAAGTCAGGGGTCCAAACAATTAGCCCCACGCCAAGTAATCGGAGTGAGATCCTCGATTTCCAGTGCGGTTGGTTGGCGGAACAATGATGTTTTTGCCGATGTTCGTCGAATGATGCCTTGAGTTAGCTATATGGCGCTAGGACTAACCAAGCACGGGGGTCAGCGAGTCGGGGTCTAGGGGTGATACTTTTCTTAAGGTATGCGGAACCTGAGGAGCGAGACCTCCTGAATTCCCGAGCCCTAGGAAGAATCTCATGTGAATTCCCAAGCCAGGATAGATCCCGAGTTGATGCTCATGCTCCTGGTAGAGTTATGGTGCGTCCTTAGGTCTATCTTGTGGTAGGGCTGACCCCAACTGGGTCGATGCAACGCTTGACGCTTCTGGTAGGCCCGAGGAGTGGTACATACCTCTCGTGTGATGAATCCCGACCAGGGAGGAAGCAAACTTCCACTCGGTCAACGCTGATTCGGCACTTGGATGAACCCTGAGAGCATCATGCTTTTCTGCTACATGGGCCCCGACTCTAGAATGGGCAATTCGGACTCGGTCGGTGCGGCCCTGGAACTTTAGTTGGACCCCAAGTGCATCATGTTTCACTGAAATATGAGCCCCGACCCGGGAGTGAGCAAATCCCGACTCGGTCGGTGCTGCCTTGGAACTCCAGTTGAACCCCGAGTTTGTCGCGCTCTTCTGCCGAGTAAGCCCAGGCCCGGGATGTGTAAATCCTGAGTCGATCGAGGCTGCTTTTGGAGCTTTAGTTGAACCCCGAGTGTCATCATACACCTACCAGGTGCACCCCGACCGTGGTGGGACCGAGGAGGGTGTCGTACCAATTCAGGGGCTAATGAACCCCTCCCTTTATGGCTACCCCGAGTTAGGTACTTGATGTACTTAGCCGCTTTTGGCTGAGTAGAGAGCCCCTGGTAAGGCCGAGGAGGGTATGCACCAACTCGGGGGCTAATGAGCCCTTCCATGGGATCCCGAGTTGGTCATGAAGGTATTTAGCCAATATTTGGTTAAGTGTTGAGCCCCCTGGCAAGGTCAAGGAGGGTGTGCACCAACTCGGGGGCCAATGAGCCCTTCCCTTGGATCCCGAGTTGGTCACAAAGGCACTTAGCCAATATTTGGCTAAGTGTTGAGCCCCCTGGTAAGGCCGAGGAGGTTGTGCACCAACTCGGGGGCTAATGAGCCCTTCCATGGGATCCCGAGTTGGTCATGAAGGTACTTAGCCAATATTTGGCTAAGTGTTGAGCCCCCTGGCAACGCCGAGGAGGATAGGCACCAACTCGGGGGCTAATGAGCCCTTCCATGGGATCCCAAGTTGGTCATGAAGGTACTTAGCCAATATTTGGCTAAGTGTTGAGCCCCCTGGCAAGGCCGAGGAGGGTGCGCACAAACTCGGGGGCTAATGAGCCCTTCCATGGGATCCCGAGTTGGTCATGAAGGTACTTAGCCAATATTTGGCTAAGTGTTGAGCCCCCTGGCAAGGCCGAGGAGGGTGAGGTACCAGCTCGGGTGCTAGTGAGCCCTTCTATGGCTACCCCGAATTGGATACTTGAGGAACTTAGTCGTTTTTTGACTAAGTAGGGAGCCCCTGGCGAGGCGAGGAGGGTAAGGTACCAGCTTGGGGGCTAATGAGCCCTTCTATGGCTACCTCGAGTTGGATACTTGAGGTACTTAGCCGTTTTTGGCTAAGTAGGGAGCCGATTTCTTGAGTTGAGCTGGGCCTTAGTCCAATGTTTGAGCTGGGCTTTAGTCAAATGTTTTAGGGGCTGACCCTTGACTGTTGACTGTGATGATGGATGGTTTGACCTTCGAATTGTTAGTTGAGGGAAATTGGGCCTTTATGTTTTGGGCCTCTTTCTTTATAGGCCCTTTCTTTCGAAGCCCGCCTAAGGTGGTGCAGAGGTTGTCGTGACACGGAGGTAGAGAACGAACTATATAGAGGGAAATAAGGGTTTTCTTTCCGTACTTCCCGATCATTTGCCATTTTCTCTCTCTCTCTTTCTGCTCTCTCTAAGTTTATCTACTCGGTGTTACTCGAACCGAGTCCGAGCGGTCTAGCATTTATTTCGATCCGAGGCCATTTATTCCCGAGAAGGTACGCTTTCCTTAGCCGCATTCCTTGTATTTCATTTTGATAGCTAGTTGCCATCCATAGGATGGATCCCGAGTCCGATCCAAATGTCCTTGCTTCTCCTAAGCTGTCGGAAGAGATACGTGGGGTTGATGGGTTCTTAGTTTGCACCCGAGTCCCATGTGAGGACCCATTGGTCGTTCCCGAGGAGGTTCCTTTATCCGGTCCCTCGGATTCGTTAAGTGAGGAGGATGAGGGAGTAATTCCGGGTCCCCGGGAAGGCTCTTTAGCCCATAGGCCATGTAGCACTAGTTACCTTGACCGGTTTATTTCGATGGGGTCGTTCTTTGCATCCGAGGGGTGAAGAAGAGGCCCCGACTACTTCAGGTCAGGAGTACCCACCTCTAGATCCCGAGGGTGGACCTCATAGTTACTATCCCGAGGCCAAGTTCCTAAAGTACATGGAGAGAAACGCCAAGTATGTGGCGACCAAATTTCGGATTCAGGACCCGTACTTTGTGATTCGAGCCAAGCATACCGACTCGGTGATGACTCCTCCAGTGGGATGTGTGTCGGTATACCACCGAGTATGCGAGATGGGTCTTAGATTCCCTTTGCATCCTTTCATCAAGGAGCTTCTCAATGCCTATCAACTAACATTGACAAATCTTGACCCAACAATTGGTTGACTATAAATGGCTTCGTTTCCATTTGTGATCTCCTCGGTGTTGCCCTAAGTATGCGTTTATGGCGCAACATTTTCATATTGATGTTAGGGCCGGCCGGCCGTCATGGCCCCGGGTGGTTCCGCTTTCAATGCCGAGCGGGCTACAAAGTTGTGCCTGTGATGCCCCTTCGAATCGAAAGGGTTTAGACGAATGTTTTATCATGTTTACAGCGGTGGTGAGTGGGGAATTCCCATTCTTCCCCCAGGAGGGACCTCGCTTTAGGCTCAACCGGACGGTCCCCGAGATGTCTCGGGAAGAGGCGGTGGTGGGAATTTATCTTTCCACGACCTCGAGGACGCCGGCCGGTGCCACGACCTATGTGCACCGAATTGGCTACCCACCCGCTATGAGACGCGAGAATGAGATGTTCCTGGCGTCGGCGGGCTTGAGTTGTAGGCGTGACAAGGGTAATTCCCTTTCATCGAGATGTATTAATTTCACTTTTTTGCTAAAGTTTTCACGTTTCTTCTGTTTCGGCTATGGCCCGACACGGCTTGATCTACGCAATGGCCGAGAGATTCGTCGACAAGGTCTTTGTGCTAGCTTCTAAGATTCCGGATGAGCTCGATGCTAAGACTATGTCTATCCCGCCTCCTCCAAAGGTAAACTAGGTCTGCCACTTTGCTTTAATTTGTATCCCATCTTAGTAACTAACTTCTAACACTTGCAGAATATCGACCCGAAGAAGGCCAAGAAGCCTCATATGCGTTCCCGCAAGCTGAAAGGGGATACCGAGAAAGCCGAGGCCTTGGAGAAAGCGGCCTCCAAGGCTTCTGAGAAGGCTTCTTCAAACGTTTCAACGGGCAGCAAGAGGAGGCCTAAGGACGAGTCGGGGGGTCCCCTTGAGGTTTTTGAGGAGCCTTTGTCCAAGCGACCCCGAGTTGATCAAGCGGGGTCTAGTGTTCCCTTCCACGAGACCTTACCGGGCCTCAGAAGTTGGCCCGCGTCAAGGGTGTCGTCAAGGCCGTCTATACGGATGCTTACGATCGAGCACTGCTGGCTCTTGGGCATGGGGAAGTCAATTGCTTTTACGAATCCTGGCTTGAGGTACATTACCCCGACTAAGTATTTTCGTATCTTCTGCTTTTTCCCTGTAGACTAACTTTTTACTTTTGTGCAGACCACTATCCGGAGGACCTCGGTGATCAATCGCCGGGCTCAGTTTGAGGAGGGCGTGGTGGCCCTAACCAAGGAGGTGGATGTGCTGAAGAAGAAGGTCGCGGATCAGGAGGTTGAGGTCCTAAGGTTGTACACCAACTTGGATGGTCAGAAGGCCACCTTTGAGGAGGCTAAGAAGGCCATTGCTGAAATGGAGGCCTTGAAGGAGGCTAAAAAGCAAGTACAGGTTTCCCTTGAGGTCGCCATTATTGAGCGCAACACCGCTCGAAGAGCTCGGATGATGTCGAAGCTTCACCAGGTGGAGGCGCGAGAGGAAAGCCAAGTCTTCCAAGCATAGCCTGAAGAAAGCCAGGGCTAAGCTAGAGAAGGTGCAGGCAGAATTTCTGCAAAAATGGAAGAGGTCTCCCGAGGGGTTGGCCTTTCTGGGGAAAATGGCCACCAACTCCTACCGCATGGCGGTTCGGGAGACGAAGGAGCGCCTCAAAGGAATCCTGGTTGGTCCCGACTCTGCCCTGAACTTGGATGACATCGAAAGCTGAGTTCGATCGTCGCATTGCCGAGGAGTAGATGGGAGACGCGGCCAAAGCCAAAATTCCTTCCGTTACCCCGGTCTCGGCAAGCTCTCGGCCGGTTGGTGTCAATCTTTGAGATGCCCACCCTTCAAACCTCTCGCTACTGCTTGGGATCGTACCTAGCCACCGTGGCCCCGACTATGGGTGCTGGCGATCCCGAGGGGACCAACTCGGGCAAGAGTTATGATGAGGAAGATGGGGCGGGCAGCACCGACAGCTCCCACGACAAGGCTCTGGTTGCTTAGTTTTCTTTTCTTTAGTTGTGTACTTGTGTTTCTGGGACTCTTGGGATTTATGTTCCCGGGGCCTTTAGGTTGTATTATTCTATTTTAATGAGATTGTTTTACGTGTGTAGCATCTCCGTGTTGAATTTACCGAGTATAATATAAGCTGCTACGAATCCATTTGCGGTTTCCGAAGTACAATTTTGTTAGATGCAATTGTTATGAACCCATTGTTTTCTTTCATTCATATTCCCGAGACCGCCAACTACGGGTACAACTTCTTGCCCCGAGTTGTGTCTAACAAAATGAACTGTAAGATCAAGTGTGGCCGAGTTCAAAAATCCCGCCAATTCTAATAGGGTACAACTAGTTGCCCCGAGTTGTGGTTGAACAAAACAAACTAGGGGCTCAATCGTGGCCCGTTTACAAAATGAGGCTCAAGTGTGGCCCAAGTTCAAGAAGTCCCGCCAACTCTAATAGAGTACAACCTGGTTGCCCCGAGTTGTGGTTAAACAAAACAAACTAGGGGCTCAAGCGTGGCCCGTTTACAAAATGAGGCTCAAGTGTGGCCCGGGTTACATCCTAATTAAATGTAATATTTCTTCAGGTTGTCTGCATTCCAAGGTCGGGCCAGTGGGGTGCCTTCGGGTGATTCGAGTCGGTATGTTCCCGGCTTGATTACTTCTATGACTTAGTAAGGTCCATCTCACTTAGGCCCTAGCTTGCCTTTTAGGTGTGTCAACCCTGTGGCCTCGACCTTCCCGACCACCCGAGTCACCTACATGAATTGGCCTAGCTTTCACCCTACGGTTGAATTGCCTAGTTACCCGTTGCTTGTTGCAGATTGACTTGAGTAGCGCATTACCCGGGACTCGGCGGTAAGTCTAGCTCGACTTTCTTCTCTTCTTCATTCTTGTCATACTCATAGAATGTCATCCTTGGGGAAAGGTAACCCGATTTCTACTTTGGAAGGACGACATCGCTGCCATAGACTAAGGTTGAAGGGCGAATGGCCTATTGCCTCTTTCACTTTGTTGTTCTTGCGAGACAGTACACCTGGAAGATCGTCGACCCGGGACCCCCTTCGCTCCTTCTAGCGATTTCTTAATTCCATTCGGCACCACTTTGTTGGCGGCCTCGGCTTGGCCATTTGTTTGGGGCCGGGAGGCTGCGAGAACCTAGTTTGAATACCGAACCTGGAACAATAATCACGGGTCGGCTGCTTGTTAAATTGTCTCACGTTGTCCGATGTGAGGGTTCTTGGGATCCCGGCGGGTGATGATGTTCCTCCGGATGAAATTTTGCACTTGCTTGCATGTTATTGAAGCTAGTGGTTCAGCCTCGACCCATTTGGTAAAGTAGTCAATGGCCACCAAGAGGAACCTCCTCTGCCCGAGGCCTGGAAAAGGTCCTATCAAATCCATCCCCCATTTGTCAAATGGTAACACCGCTTGTATGGTTGTTAGGGGGTTGGTTGGGGCCCGAGGGATGTCTCCATGGAGGTGGCGGTTGGGACATTTTTTCACTAAGTCCCTTGCATCGATTTCAATGTCGGCCGGTAGTACCGGCTCTCGAGCTTTCCGGCAATGGTCCTTGCCCCTTGATGGGCTGCTTGCATGCGCCCTCATAGATTTCCCGAAGGATGTAGTTTCCCTCAAATGGTGTAACGTACTTGAGTAGGGGATGCGTATAGGACTTTTTGTAGGGGATCCCTTCATGCCAAACAAACCAAGCGACTTTTTCTTTAAAGCTTCGGCCTCCTTCTCTCCCGAGGGCGACACGCCATCTCTGAGGAAGCTTATAATTTCCTCCATCCATGTATCAGTTCTGTTCAGGGTGTGGACCTGGAGTGAGTTAATACTTGGTTGATTTAGGACTTCCCAGATGATGGTTCGAGGGGTCGGCCTCCTCCGCCGAACTTGCCATGCGGGCCAAGGCGTCGGCTTGCTGGTTCTCCGACCTCGGGAGGTGTTGTATTCTGAATGTGGACAACTTCTTGATGAGCTCCTGGGTTTTGTTGAGGTACATCCTCATGTTATCTTCCTTAGCCTCATACTCTCTCGAGACCTGCCCCACTATGAGCTGTGCATCTGACTTGGCCATGACTGCCTGTGCTCCCGAGTTATTGCAGATTTGGAGGCCTAGGATTAGAGCTTCGTATTCAACCTCATTGTCTGAGGCCAGGAAGTCGAATTTCACAGCGTACTCCATTTTATCCCCGACTGAGGGAATGATCACAAGCCCGGCTCCTCTGCCTGCTTTGGAAGCCGAACCATCCACTTGTAGCTCCCACGACTCCCTTTCTTTTAGGTCAAGGGGTCGGGAGCTGCATTCACTAATGAAATCCGCCAATGCTTGTGCCTTGATAGCCCTTCGCGGCTCATATTCCAACCCGAAGTTTGCCAACTGGTCCGCCCACTCGGTCATCCGAGTTGAATGATTCCTGCTTTCGATTACCTTCCTGATGTGTTGTTCGGTTAGGACTTTCATGTGGTGCGCCTGGAAATATGTCTTCAACTTCCTACTTGCCATTACCAGCGCAAAAACCATCTTCTCAATCTGGCTGTATTGTGCTTCTGCTCCTCTATAAGTGTGGCTGATGAAGTATACTGGATGTTGAGTTCCCTCTCTCTCAGCCATGAGTATCGCACTGAGAGCGTATTCTGATACCGAGAGGTATGTATAGAGAGCTTCTCCCGGCAATGGTGATATGAGTTTGGGCAACGTTGCTAGGTGTTGTTTCAGCTGCTGGAATGCCTGTTCAGCCTCGTCGTCCCAATCGAACTCCTTCCTTTTGAGTGCCCAGAAGAATAGCAAGCTCTTGTCAGCCGAACGGGACAAGAAGCGGCCCAGCACTGCTAAGCACCCTGTTAGCCTTTGAACATCTCTCACATTCCTTGGTGAGGACATGTTTAACACCGCATTGATCTTGTCGGGGTTAGCCTCAATTCCTCTTTCATCTACCAAGAACTCGAGGCATTTCCCCCCTCTGACCCCGAACACACACTTCTTGGGATATAACTTCATGCCGTGGCACCGTAGGGTGTTCAGCGTTTCCGCTAAATCCCCGACGTGATCTACTGCCTTTTAGCTTTTGATGATCATATCGTCTACGTACACCTCAATGTTCCTCCCGAGTTGCCCCTCAAAGATTTTGTTGATCGTTGGTTGATAAGTAGCCCATGCGTTCTTTAGCCCGAAGGGCATCATCCTATAGCAGTATACGCCTTGGACTGTAACGAATGTTGTATGTATTCGGTCCTTTTCCGCCATCAAGATCTGGTGGTATCCCGCGTTGGCATCCATGAAGCTGAGTAACTCGTGACTAGCCGTTGAATCGACCGGCATATCGATCTTAGGTAGAGGATGATTGTCCTTAGGGCATGCCTTGTTCAAGTCAGTGAAGTCGACGCACATGCGCCAAGCTCCGTTAGCCTTTTTAACCAGAACAACATTGGCCAACCACTCTGTGTATTGGCATTATTCGATGATGCCCGCCTCTAACAATTTCTTAACCTCTTCGGCTGCTGCTGCGTTTCTTTCAGGTCCTTGATGTCTGAGCTTCTGCTTGATGGGGCGGAAACACTCTTTGATGTTCAGCTCATGGGCTGTGAATTTGGGATCCAGCCCCTGCATGTCCGAGGCGGAGTAAGCAAAAACGTCTTTGTATTCCCGCAAGGTGTTGACGAGTTTTTCCCTGATCTCGGGACTGAGGATTTTGCCAATCCTTACTCTGTGCCCGAGATCTTCATCAAGCATTATCTCTTCATCCTCCTCGACCGGCTGGGGTAGTTCATATAGCTTTGGATTATCTGATAGGTAGACCCCGAGACCAGTAGGGGTCTCCGCGGGGTCTTCCCTCTTTCTATTCCTTGGTCTATCTTCTGAGGTTGTTGTTTTAAAACTGCTTGTGTAACACTCCCGGGCTGTCTGCTGATTTCCGTAGATCTTCCCGACTTGGCCTTTATCTTGTTCATGGTGGGCCTGTCCATGATAGCGTTATAAGGAAGTGGGGTGTCGACCACCAGGAAGTCGACTGGTAGGCTTCTTCCCTTACCCCTTTCCCCGAGTCTAACAGCCAATTTTACGAACCCGAGGGGGTACACGGATCCTCCCCTGAAGCCTATCAGTGGCTGACTGGTCGGGATTACATCCTTCTCAGTATATTTCATCTTCTGTAGACATTCTATCGTGATGATGTCCGCCGATGAGCCGCTGTCGACTAATATCCTCTTGACCCTTGATTTGGAATTTTTCATCTCTATGACGAGGGGGTCATCATGGGGGGTATGTACGTGCTAGTCAGGCTCCCCAAACGTCATGATGGGGAATCTCGCCTTCGTTGGCTCAATTTCCAAGACATGTTGCTTCATTGCATGCAGGTGAGCTTTGCGGGCTCGGCTGGTTAATCCACCCGAGGCATGCCCCCCGGCTATTACCCCGACATACCCGTCGGTGTTGTCACTGTCATTTTTTCCTTCCTTCTCCTTCCCTTTCTCATCCCAAGAGTGCTTGATGTATTTGTTCAACTTTCCTTGATCAGCCAAGTGATCCAAAGCCTTTATCAATTCCCGACAGTCTTTAGTGGTGTGCCCACATTCTCGGTGATATTCACACCACTGTCGTTGATCCCTTCTCTCCTTTGAAGTCCTTATAGGGGGAGGGATGGGCAATACCGACTTGTGTTTCAGATCTAAGTAGATCCCACGCTGATTTCTGTTGAAGCGGGGGTCGTTCCCATTATCTGTAGTTTTCGCAAGGAGTTGTTGGTTGCTTTTATTACTTTTGTTGGATTCCCGGTAAGGGGCTTCTTCCTTCCTTTTCTTTGACTTCTCCACAACAGGCTTGTAGATGTCCGAGGCCTGAATGAATTTCTGGGCCCGACTCATGGCTTCAGTGAATGTGGTCACTTTATTCTCGGCCAAGGACCATCTGAACTTGCCTGGCCAGAGCCCCGACATCAAGGCGGTGAAGGCCACCCCATCTTGGAGATCTGTGATCTTTAGGGATTCTTCATTTAACCGCTTGATGTAGTCTGCAAGACTTTCGTGCTCTTGTTGCTTGATTGACATCAGATAAATGCTTGTCTTCTTATGCCGGCGTCCAGCGATGAAATGTTGATGGAATAATGCTTCTAACACAGAAAAGTTTGTGATTATGCCAGGAGAGAGCCCAAAAAACCAGCTAGGTGCTAAATCTTTGAGAGTCGTGGGGAAGTAACGAGACCACGCTGCTTCGCACCCGGTTTGTACGCTCATCTTGGCCTTATAGGCCGCCATGTGATCGTCGGGATCGCTATTTCCCGAGTACTGCTCGATCAGTGGGACTTTGACCTTGCTTGGGTTAGGGACTTCCATGATCTCCCGACTGAAGGGTGTCATGAAGTTCAGTACCCCTCTGTTGACCAAGACGGGACTTTTGTTTCGTGGGGGTCCCGAGTCTCCTTCCCCTTCCGTCCTGGTCTTCTTGGACCCGAGGGGGGATCCTTCCCGCCCCTGTCGTGGAGTCCTGGATTGAGCTTGCTCCTCTTGGCGAGTCTTTTCCTGATAGGCTCTCCTTTTGTCATTAAGTAAGTTCCGAGCGTCCTGCTCCATCCGACGCCTACGGTTCTCTTCAATGATCTGCCGAGCATCTGAGTTTGGTGTCCTATGGGAGTTGGCCTGTCGGGACCTTTCTCCTCCCACTCGTTGCCCGTCCTGGTTAGGGACTTGAGTGTTTGGATCACCCCTGGGTCGTGGCTCTCCTTGGGTCAACTCTCGGGGTACCCCCTGGTTGAGTTGGGGGATTCCCGCTATGAGTTCCTGCAAGCTGCGTTGCATGTTTGCATTCAATTGATGTGCTATCCTTTCTAGGTCCACCATGGTGATGGGAGGCAGATCAGGTTGGTATTCTTCCCGGGGAACATTGTGCTCCTCGCTACGAGGAGTAGATCCCTCATCATCGATGGCAAGCGACTCGACTAGCACATTGGGTTGCTGGGACTGAATCGGGGTTGGTTGATGCGGATGTGAAGCTCGGGTGGTTTTCCTTCGGGGTGCCATGTTACTCTCGGTACGTAGCTCTGAGATGTAGTGTCCTCACAGACGGCACCAAACTGTTTCTGCCTAGAAACTAGTCAAAAGAGTTAAGTGTGTTTAGAGAGGTTAAAATCCCGAGTTGGAGAATAATCCCGAGTCTTGTCACTTGAAGCCCTGCAAAACAAGGAAAACTAGCCCGGGGCTGTTCCCGGGAAGGCCCCTCCGACGCTCAAATCAGTTGAGATTGAGGTAGTGAGAGAAAGTGAATAATTCTAGAGAGAGATGCTCTGGTTTAGTTAGGTGAGAATTCAATACCTGCTCATTGATTGGGCTTGCTGCTTTTATAATGTTGGGGATTTCCCAGACAGGAAACCCTATTGGGGGACATCCATGTCGGTAGGAAAGTGGTCTCCCTTTTATGGAAAAGTTGTTTCTTGTCTAAAGAGCTGATGGGCCCCTTGGGGGCATACAGATCAGATCTTTTAAGTGGGTTTAGTATAATACTGTTGGGCCAAGTCAGGGGTCCAAACAATCCCCATTTATTCATACGAGTAACCCCATTATTTCATACGAGTAAACTCATTCGTTCATAAAATCAACCTTACTTTACTATATAATCATACAAGTAACCCCAATTGTTCACTCAACTAACCTCATTTCTTCATTTAAGTACCCTCACTAAATAATAAGACGACCCTATTTAATCATACTAGTAACCTCAATTGTTCACAAAAGTAACCTCGTTTTTTCATACGAGTAACTTCATTAGTTCACAATATTAACCTTATTTAATCATACGCTGACCCTATTTGATCAAGTAACCCTAAGTGTTGACAAAAGTAACCCATTTTCTTCATACGAGTAAGCTCATTCGTTCATAAAAGTAAACTGAATAGTATTCCCGTTTGTAATAAAAGTAATCACATTTGTTTATAAGAGTAACACCTTTTTATTGCTAAGAGTAACCATATATTCATACAAGTAACTCCATTTGTTCATAAGAGTAACTCCATTCGTTATAAGGGTTTGTGTACAAGGGTCAACTTTAAAAGGTCATATCTCACATAACACTTAATATATTGGGAAGATTCAAGTTGGAGATGAAAATTTGGCTCGATACAACGCCTGGTAAAAAACGGGTCGGGTAATGGACCGCAGATAAAATACACGCGGGTACCCGATACCCGGCTGAATATGAATTGTGGAGTTTGGATTTTGCCATTTCGGTGCTCGAGAAACATTTGGGTTTCTATTGTTTCTAACTTTTGGCCCGCATCGGTACAACACTTAGCCCATAGGAATTAGGAAGTTAGGAAAACAAAAAAAATTGCAAAAGCCTAAACTAATTTGTCTGACTGCTCTCTAACGTCTCTCTATTCTCTCCTCAATCGACATTCGCACTCCACACTCGTCTCACTCCGACGACCTGCGACCACAAACGTCGAGCGCCACTGCACGCACCACCACCCACCATCTTCGAGCGCACCACCACCGCATTACGGACTTGTTGTGAATTAATTTATGCTAGTAAGTAGTAGTTTGGCTTGCTATGAATTAATTTATGCTAGCAAGTAGTAGTATAAAATATCACATATATACTAATTTTGTTGGTGACTTGTTGTAAATTTGTTATTGAGTAGTAGTTTGACTTGCTGTGAATTAATTTATGTTAGTAACTATTTAATCTCCCTCCCTTTTATTGTTATTTTGTGGGTTGTGATGTTTGAGGTTTGTAAGCACATTGATTTAATTCCCCTCTCCCTTTTATTTGCATTTGTGATTTGGCAGTAGCTAGTGTAGTGGATTTGCATGAATATTGAATGTCAATTTGTAGTTTTGGCACTTTGGCAGTGTTATCAATGTTATGCACCTTAGGCTTTGGCAGTGGCTAGCTGAAATTTTTTTGTTAAAAAAAAAAAAAAGAAAAAATGAGTCGAGTACCCTATGACCTGACCCGGGAAAACCGGATCATGGGCCCCATTTTCAAGTACCCAAATATGCGGGTACCCGCATATCCGGTTACCCGAAAAGTCGGGTACCCGATTATGAACACCCCTAATAGAAAGAGGCCCCAAAAGTTGGAACCAGTCTAAAAAAATCAAAAGTTTAATCCTTTTAAAGCGAATCAGTTATAGTTGGGACATACATTATCAATTTTTCCTATAAAAATTAGAGTATTGGGTGATGTTAATGCAATATATAAACTACAAAATAAAGAATATAAATTTAAGATGGTAGGAGAAAATGAGATGACCATATATATGTGGTTCGATCAACATGACTTACTTCAGAAAATAAGGGATAATATAGTTATAACACCCCAGAATTTCAAAGACCGAAAAGAAAGAAATAATAATATATTTAATAGGACGATGGCGGAAACATCGTCTTCTGGGAATGTCACTACTACAAGAATAGTGTTTAAATAACTAAGTGATAAAAACAAACATAAGTAAATACTATAAGTAAATTAATTACTTAGATAAAAATGAGAAAACTATCTCAAACTAAAGAGAAGTCTAGAACTAAAACCCCTAATAGATTATTTCTCGCATCTCAACCCGAGCCCAAAATCAAAGAAAATCCCCATCAACAAAACCTGCAAAATATACAACAAATATCCACAATCAGTGGGGAGTAACTAGCAGTTCTCCCAGAACAAAAGCAATCAAAGTACGATTCAGACATAGATTAATAAGAAAGGAAATAATTAAGTCAAGTTAACTACAATATGCATCCACTTCCATATAACTCACAAATAACGCAAATGAATAATAAATAGCAAGTGAGTTGGATAAAAATAAATAAATCATCTCAAGAGTACTTTTAGAAAAATAAAAGTATAGGTAAAACAAGTGTCTGAGACAGAAACCGAACGCTGGTGATTCGCAAATCACTTCCTAAGGTTTGTCGATCGCAATCTCCGGGTCGGTCCTATGGGCTTACGTTCCCCACTGCCTGTGTCTAAGAATGGCCAAACTCCCGATGCAGGGTAGAACACGCAGAACTCCCTGACTCTCGGACGACAACAATTAACCCAGGTGTACCCCTAGTTCGCAAACCAGGTGGTTGGCATGTTCTTCACCGGGGACTACATCTATCCCACCGGATGTTCTTATCTCAAAAAAAAATCATAAATATCATCAAAGTATTATTCATCTAAAAAATATTCGTCAAAAGGGATGCCACCCGGCCTTATACCCATAATTCATCAAAAGTAATTCTTCAAAAAAAATCCTCAAAATAAATCACTTACAAATTTTCAACAAATATCTCTCACAATAACACTTGAACATTCCAAAACATCAACAATGATAATATACTGGTTTTTACAGCAACCACACTCAATCACAAATACATCACCAATTAACTCTAAATCATATTCATTAAAAGAGTAATAACAATTAAATCATTTTATTTCATAAATCAAACCTAAACATGTGGTTACTCAAATGATGCATACTATATACTACTGAAAATCAGCAACCCAGAATATATTAAATTATGATTTATTTCTGATTTACAAGCCCTCAAACAATTTAAAAGTGTATCCTCAATTTCATCACAAAAATACCATAATAATTATGAAACTAACAAATTCGAGCAGTAAAATCACACAAAAATTATCATATAACCCTAATAGCTCTACTGAAATGGTACAATTTTTATTTATAATTTTCGGACTCAAAAAGTATTTTTAACAGTTAATATACAGATTCCTCAAATAAGCCATTATAATAACTAAAAATATAAAAAGACGCCCAAAAATTACCAAAAATTCACATAACATGTAAAAACTCACGTAAATACATATTATTCAAATAAATTAATTTTTCTACCTCTATAAATAATTTTCATGAATTATATACTGACTGAACAGAAATTACAAAAACAGATATATCAATTAATTAAAACATTAAACAGTAGATAAAAATTATTCTAAGGCATGGAATACATTATAAGCATGTAACATGATCTAAGAAAAATGATTTCATCAATTTTAACAGTCGTTCAATAATTATTATAAAATTTAGCCAAAAAGCACAAAATACTAATTAAATCAAATAAATATTAAAAATCATGCGAAAATTATTTTTCTCTACACAGTATTCACATAGCATGTGTCACGTATGTTCATGTCAAATTTCATCAAAAATCTCATACAAAAAGTATTTTAAACAATTCCTAACGTAGTAATCTAATACCGAATAATACCCTAATCACTATGGTTCTAAGATAACAACTAGTTACCTGGATCGTCGGGAGGAGAGCTGAGTCTAAAGAGACAATCATGAGTTAAGCATGCAATCCAAATCCTCTTCTAACCCCAAGGCATAACGAACGAGAATTGTAGCAACACGACACTAGGCATTTCTTCTTGAACGTTGAAAACTCTTGTTTCGTACTGCTCTGTTACGACCATGATTCCCGATGATCAAAAGCTCAGATTCTAAATCGCTCCGGTCAGAATGTAGAACAAGACGTTATAAACGTTGTGTCCAAATTTGAAGACGATCTAACGGTTAGATCTCCGGCTACGGTTATTTTCGTAAAGGTGCGACAGAGAAAAACCGGGTTGAACTTTTCTTTTTTTTTTTTTGCTCTTCCTTTTCTCTCTTTCTTTTCTTGAAACGGTGGGGGGTAAATGAGAATGATGCTGCTGAACTTCTTTGAATAAAAATCAGAATTTTATGGATGTTTAATGGTTGAAATAAAGGGTTTTAATGAAGGAGAATGATTAGGGGGGTTACAAAGCAACAAAGAGTCATGAGAAAAACAAAAGAGAAAAGAAAAGGAGAAGGCTCCTCTTAATCCTTCACTTGGCCGGCTGCCCCAAGCCCAACACCCACACAAAACTTTCGGCCCAAATTCAACAACGATCCATGCTCCGAAAGCCCGATACGCGATAAAACGGTTAATTCCTAAATCGCGCCTAAACTTTGAAAATACTTAATAATGAAAATAATTCTAATAAATTATATTATAAATATAAATATAATGCACACATTAACACACCATATAATAAAATAATAATTCGGCTCCCAAATTATAAAGAATAAAAAATCATTGATCTAGAGAAAATAATAAATTATTTATTTATTTTTTTTTACGAAAAGAATATCATTTAAAATAAACTAACACCAAAAATAAAGAGTGAAAATTACGGGGTGTTACAATAGTATTTTCTTATTAGCTTTCAATTTTTAAAAGAAAAATGAAACGAAACAATGGAGGAGATAAAACTCGTGTTCTTGTGAAAATTCACACTCTATAAGTGGAGTTACATCTTGGCTTGAATTTTCTTTGCTTAAAGTAACTCTAAATATGCCCTATCTATTATACAAAGAATCCGGACAAACCCCTAAATTATCCCCAAGGAACAACACAATAGCCATCACAAGCAATAGCAAGACACTCGGGAAAAACATAAACAGATATAAGCCGAAAACAAAACCTGGCCGTCCCGACAAATGGGTCCCTCGCTTGGGTATCATTGTTGTCCGCCTGCGTACCTACTCTATGAAAAATTCCTACTTCCTGCCTTTGTTACTCGAACGGACAGTTGATGTGCGCGTCCGAGTACCTCCCCAAAATTGGTTCTTTGTTGGATGTAAGGCACAAATAATAACTCTCCTCCTGGATATGTGACAAAAGGGAAAAACTAGGGCGTTACTAGTCTTCTAAAGTCAAACAAAACCTAACTAGACCACTAAACTAAGTAAAGTGACAAGCAAGGGTCATTCTTTCACAAGGACTAAGGAGCACCAATATGTGTTAATTTAACAATAAGTTAGGCCGAAGAAATCGTCAAGTTTTGGTTAAACTAAGGGTATAAACTTTTGAAATCAAATTAGGAAAAGCACTAGGAATGGGAAAACACCACAATCATAATTCACATCCAACAACCGAGTAGAAATATAGTGAGTGACACGTATTGGGGATATGCATAGGGAATAAACAAACCTAAACACCTCTAAAATCGTTGTTAAGGAGTTTAGAGTCCTAATTATGGTAATAAAACCTATATTTCGAGGTGTTATCACCTAAGTAGGCCAAGTTAGGAATTGAAATCAAACCCAAGTCAATACAAATCAACAAGTGATGCATAACAACCAATCAATCATTCATGAAGGTCAACCATATAAAAGTAAACTATTAAATGGGCAACAAAAGGATCAAAAGGTGATGGAGCTCACACCAACTAAGTCACCAATCAACATCAATGATTGAAATTGCACAAATCTCAAACATAACCAAACCAATAAACACTACTCATGAAAGTAGGATGCAAACAATGATTGGCCATCTCCAAATCCTAGTTAATGAGCTACTCACTATCCATTATACTACCAAACATCCTAAACATGGAAAAACTAGCAATAAATCACTAATCTAAAAGTAGCAAAAACCAAAAATCAAGACTTTTAAAGCAAGAATAAAATAAAATCTAGAGAGCAAACAAGAAGAAACTAGTAAAAGATGGAAACTTTAATCTAGATTAACTATTAAACATGACAATAAAGCAATAAAAGAGGAGAGAGAAAGAGTAAGAAATGCTCATTGATAAATTGTTGAATCTTCAAATACAAGTTGTTACCCTTGAATCTCAAAATCTTCAATATCTCTTTGAATTTTCTCACTTTTCCCCTAAACTAAGCTATGGAGGCTAATCCTCCCTAAAACCCTAAAACTATTCTAAAACTAAGATTGACGGATAAAATAAAACTTTGCTAAAAACTCTATATCCCCCCTCCCTCAAAAGATGACCTAAGGGTATTCATACTACTCCTAAAATCAAAAGAGAATAATAATAAAAGAAAATAAGAAGTAAGGGAACAAAAGGAAAAAATAAAGAAAAAATAAAGAAAAAAGGAAAAAGGAAACTAAGAAATGAAGACTAAAAGAAACGTACAGCAGGCAAAGGTGAAAAGAAGAAAATAAAAGAAAAAAAGGAAAAAAAAATCTATACAAATATATTAAAAGGCGTTCTTATCAAAGGAACGGTACCACGTGGCATTCAACTCAAGCTCTAATACACATGTTTATAGTTTCATTTAAAAATATTAACAATATGTAGTTACTAGGATTCGAACACATGACCTTTGAAATAAAATGTGAGAGGTTAACCACTAAGCCACCACAATTTCAATGCTAATGTTTCAAAGTAAAACATAATAAAGTCTTATAATTATATGTAATTATAAAGATATAAACAAGTTTCTTGATCTCTAACATTTTTATTAAGTAATAACATTCTCCTACCCTAATTCCATTGTAATTGTTATTTTTAAGAACAATTTATCATGCCATAATGTTTATTTTTCAATTTTGCACTAGACATAGTATTAAGAAAAACTAATAAAATCAAATATGAGATTTATGAATAATAATATATTTGATAATTGTAACTGACCCGAGGCATCGTCCGGGCCAAAATACTAGTTAAAAATGAAAACAAATTCCCCCAATTCCTAAAATATATCAGACCCACTTTCTCACTCCTCCAAACTTTGCTGTTGCACATCTCTAAACTTTGGGATTACTTTTCCCTCCTTCGCAGCACGCCAATACATCGTCTACCATCATCTATGATCGACATCTCAATAAATCAGGCCATCGATTCCTACCACATCATCACCATTCATCAACGCTCGTCAGATTGATCCAATTTCTTCTGTTGTGCAATCTTAGCCATGAATTTTGCTCCTATAGATCACAACCTTTGATGGATTTAATGACCTTTGTAGCACGTTCTCCTTGGATGGCCTGCAGAACTTCAGCTCTCCAGCAGCCCCGGCGGGCTGGGTTGAGGCCCGGGCAAGGCAGGCTAAACGGGCTCGGGAACAGCTACCGGGCGTGGCCGTTGTTGACGATATTGCAGGAACTTCCAGCATCAAGCAGCCCAGGCGGGTTTGGTATATGCTCGGGTGGGCTTCACAGCCCGGGCTAGCAGAGCTTCAGCTTGGGCGGGCCAGGTCTTCAAATAAGCGTTGTATATGGGTAGAGGATGATGAATGGGTAAGTAAAAGTGGTATGATGGTGTGGTGTAGGATAGGTGGCAGGTGTAGTGTAGGATAAGCTCTATATTATAGCATTAAATCAAGCCACCCCTCTAACTTTGAAACTCGAGGACTTAGCTCCAAAACACTTACCTACATAGAAAACCAAACACAAGGGGAGAAACTATACATATAAAATAATAAAATGAAAATAAATAAAGAAAACAATAATAACTAAAAAGGAAATAAAATAAGAAGAATAATTACGAAAATTAAACTAAAACGACTCTAATTAAGCACGAATTACTACCCTATGAGTGACATAAATGTCTCTCATCAAATGCCCCCAAACTTGAACTTTGCTCGTCCTCGAGCAAAACAATTGGGCACAAAAGGGAAATAGGATAGATGATTTGAGCAAAAAGATTTATTCAAAGTTAAACTAAGAAAGCAAGAAATCTAACTCACTTTCGTAGGAATCATGGTTGCATTTAGCGCATGCAACAAGCTCTTTAAACCCCTAGATCGCTCTAAAGGGCGAGTGAGTTCTTGCGAGGGTTTCCCAAGAGGCTTAACCCACAACTCTAATCAAGCATAAACATATAGTAAGCCAAAGTCTTCTCTTTAAACATGGTTCACAAAGCAATGGACGATCTAAGGAAACTTTCAAAACATAACCATCATCAATATGTATTCATGACTTAGGAATATAGGGGATAGGCTAATCTAAGGTGCAAAATTGACACTATCAAAAGCTTCAAAACATCAATTAGAGTCTACTATGGCATTCAAGAGTTACAAATCATTCTCAAATGGATGAAGAAGGTCCCAAGATTGATCCCGATCACCTATATGCACATAAACTCCCCCAAACTTGACTTTTGCTAAGAGAAAACCATGATTGTAGTATTATAACGATTGAGCAATGGGTCTAGAGTCTCAATGTTTAAGCCATAATGACATTCATCATTACTAGGGAGACTCTAACTTATTAAATTTTCAAGCTCCCACTCAACCATTTCGACAACCCACTTTCTCAAGGATATGTGGATATTACCACTTATTGACTCTTTTTCGTTTTTTTTTTTTTTCGTTTTCATGGAATTTAATAGGCTTATTGTGCCTTGTGGGCTCATTGGCTCCCCTAATTGGACTCAAGACATAAACCACAAACTTTTTTTTTCTTTGTAACAATCAATTTAACTCTTAGCATAGCTTATTTGGAAGTAAATCCTTTGTGCACCAAAGAATATTTCAAGATCCAACTAGGGTCACTACAACTTCCAAAAGGGAACTAGTTTGACTCTTTTCAACACAAAGTTTGACAACATT
This sequence comes from Beta lomatogona, assembly GCA_947646795.1. NCBI lineage: Eukaryota > Viridiplantae > Streptophyta > Magnoliopsida > Caryophyllales > Amaranthaceae > Beta > Beta lomatogona. Next base: position 50,949 of record CANSNZ010000765.1, on the reverse strand, counting down.
TAGAATCTTAGAGTGTCTTTTTCAAGTAGAAAATCAAGCACCAAAGATTAATCGATCCCTAATCGCCCCAAGTTACACATACAAGCAAGCATCAAATGGAAACACCTATACTCATCTACCCAAATGACCAAATTAAAGGAATCCACATAAATTTATCATCAAGAATCTTTCCTTGGACGCAAAATGCTTTGTACTTTTCTTTATTCCTCAATTTTTTTTTGGATTTTGCCAAACAAATTTTTTTTTTTTTTTTTTTCGATTTTTCTTTAAGAGAAACGCAAAACTTGAAGGAAAAAATAAAAGAAAGAAAAATATTTTTAGATTTTGAATTTTGTAAAAAAGAGAAAAGTAAATAAATAAAGTACATACACATCCCCCAAGCTAGCGAATAGCTACTCCCCCAAGCTAGAATAAAGCATTGTCCTCAATGCTTGAATAATACGATCAAAGGGAAGGAGGGGGGGAAAGAACATCCAAACCAACAAGCACATGTTCCACAATAACAAAGCAATAGAGAAAGAGAAAAGGAAGGATGCTACCGGATAGTAGGTGGGTGTAAATACCCGCATTTGACCCAATTTCTCCATTTCTAATCAACTTCCTCAAAACCATGATTTGCTTTCCACGTGCTATTGAGAATGAGTCTTATTTCAATTATGCGCCTAAATCAAAATCAAGGATAGAAAAGAAGATTAAGTAAATTAAAAGAATGAAAAATGAAAGCAATAAATCACGGGTTACTTCCCGATAAAGGCTTATTTAAGGTCTTAAGCATGACCTTTCTAGTAAATATCCCGACAAAGATCGCAAGAGTTTGTCAAATGCATTGGCGCACATTTCAAGGAAGATACCATATGCAACATGTAAAGAGTGAACATGTACAATGTATGGTGCAATTCTATGCAAAAATCGAGGAGGGGAATGCTAAAAGAAGGAACAAAAGGAATATCAAGCAAGTAGGAAGAAGAAGAATCAAAAGAATATAAAAATGAAAGAAAAATCAGCAAACTCTCATCGACAAACTCTTTTTGCTTAGTAATCTCAATCTTTTCCTCAAAATTTATCAAATGAGGCACTTGAAGGGCAAAGGAGGAAGGAGACTCATCTAATATAGGTAATTTGGGTGAATAAGGGAAAAGGATGGAAAATGAAGGAAGTAGGTTAAGCTTTCTTGAAAATGGGATATAAGGTGAAGGAATAGAAACTAAGGTTTCACAAATGGCTTCTCCTATATCACAAGTTTTCAAATCGCACACTTTTTCAACCAATGACTCCTTACCAACATCTTTTTCATCCTCTAAAGCCTCAAAAACTTCACCAACCACCAAATGATGTATCTCACTCTCAAATTGGCCAAGATCTTCACTTAAGCAAGAAGGGGTAGGAGAGGGGAGAGTAAGGTCCAATTCATTAGGGGAAGACACATTAGACTCAAAAAGAGAATGTATAGACTCATAAACATCCTCAATTGCAACAATATCCTAAAAAATGGGTCTTTTCTCCTCAAGAGCATACTCCTCATCATCACTACTCCAAAAACCATCATTAAGATCTAGGCTACTCTTTCCCAATTGATTTTCAACTTCAACATCCCTCGAATCATCATTATCATCAATAATCTTATCATAGTCATCATAAGATCCATTTTGCTCTTGATTTGAAAAAGTAGGCTCCAATCTAGACTCCAACAATTGAGAAACTTGAGTATCTAGCATTTTGTTATGAGCTTGCATTTGTTTTAAGCTCTCTGTCAACTCACTAGTCTCTTTAGCTTGATTAGTCATGAAGGTTTGCATCATACTCTCTAGACTAGTGATGTTGGTGGATGGTCCTAATTGAAGAGGTGCTTGGAGTCTAATTTGGAGACTATTTTAGGGAGGGGGATTACAATCAAGCATATGAGAATCAATATCGGGAATATGAGACACTTTAATGAAATCCATGCACAAATTCGATGAATATTGAGAAGTAGCATGAATATCATCAACATTAGAGTGCACATCATTGTTATAAGCATAAGAGGGAGGGGGATTAAAATCATGTATAATAGGGTCACTAGTGGGAACATTTGACTCATCAAAGGAATTCATGCAAACATCAGATGAATTATGAGAATTTGCACAATCAAAATCATAAGTATCCCTAGCTAACCACATATAAAAATCTCAAGCTTCATCTAAAGATATAGCTCGAAATTCACCATTAAACATATTTTCAACCACTCCTCTAGTATGCTCATTTAAACCCCAATAAGTAATCTCACAAGCCTCCCAAAGACCATAACCATAGTACTTTATAAAGTCCTCAAGTCTATGAAAGTAAACCCAAAAGGACTCATTCTCATACTGAGGAAAAGAGATATTTCCATTTTTTTAGTAAGAATAAGAAAAGAAAAAAAAAATCAAAGAAAAACAAAGAATATTCACAAATAGCCTAGACTCATCTAATCAACACAAATCAATGTAAGCCGAAGTCCCAAGAACGGCGCCATTTTGACAAAAGGGAAAAACTAGGTCGTTACTAGTCTCCTAAAGTCAAACAAAACCTAATTCGACCACTAAACTAAGTAAAGTGACAAGCAAGGGTCATTCTTCCACAAGGACTAAGGAGCACCAATATGTGTTAATTTAAAAATAAGCTAGGCCGAAGAAATCGTCAAGTTTTGGTTAAACTAAGGGTATAAACTATTGAAATCAAATTAGGAAAAGCACTAGGAATGGGAAAGCACCACAATCATAATTCACATCCAACAACCGAGTACAAATATAGTGAGTGACACGTATTGGGGATATGCAAAGGGAATAAACAAACCTAAACACCTCTAAAATCGTTGTTAAGGAGTTTAGAGTCCTAATTATGGTAATAAAACCTATATTTCGAGGTGTTATCACCTAACTAGGCCAAGTTAGGAATTGAAATCAAACCCAAGTCAATACAAATCAACAAGTGATGCATAACAACCAATCAATCATTCATGAAGGTCAACCATATAAAAGTAAACTATTAAATGGGCAACAAAAGGATCAAAAGGTGATGGAGCTCACATCAACTAAGTCACCAATCAACATCAATGATTGAAATTGCACAAATCTCAAACATAACCAAATCAATAAACACTACTCATGAAAGTAGGATGCAAACAATGATTGGGCATCTCCCAATCCTAGTTAATGAACTACTCACTATCCATTATACTACCAAACATCCTAAACATGGAAAAACTAACAATAAATCACCAATCTAAAAGTAGAAAAAACTAAAAATCAAGACTTTTAAAGCAAGAATAAAACAAAATCTAGAAAGCAAACAAGAAGAAACTAGTAAAAGATGGAAACTTTAATCTAGATTAACTATTAAACATGAAAATAAAGCAATAAAAGAGGTGAGAGAAAGAGTAAGAAATGCTCATTGATAAATTGTTGAATCTTCAAATACAAGTTGTCACCCTTGAATCTCAAAATCTTTAATCTCTCTTTGAATTTTCTCACTTTTCCCCTAAACTAAGCTATGGAGGCTAATCCTCCCTAAAACCCTAAAACTATTCTAATACTAAGAGTGATGGATAAAATAAAACTTTGCTAAAAACTCTATATTCCCCCCTCCCCCCTCAAAAGATGACCTAAGGGTATTTATACTACTCCTAAAATCAAAAGAGAATAATAATAAAAGAAAATAAGAAGTAAGGGAACAAAAGGTAAAAAAAAAAAAAAAAAAAGAAAAAGAAAAAAGGAAAAAGGAAACTAAGAAATGAAGACTAAAAGAAACGTACAGCAGGAAAGGGTGAAAAGAAGGAAAAAGAAAAGGAAAACAAAATTAAAAATGAAAACAAATCCTCCCAATTCCTAAAACATACCTGACCCACTTTCTCACTCCTCGAAACTTTGCCGCTGCACATCTCTAAACTTTGGGATTACTTTTCCCTCCTTCGCAGCACGCCAATACACCGTCTACCATCATCTATGGTCGACATCTCATCAAATCAGGCCATCGATTCCTACCGCATCATCACCATTCATCAACACTCGTTAGATTGATCCAATTTCTTCTGTTGTGCAATCTTAGCCATGAATTTTGCTCCTATAAATCACAACCTTTGATGGATTTAATGACTTTGTAGCACGTTTTCCTTGGAGGCCCCGCAGAACTTCAGCTCTCCAGCAGCCCGGGCGGGCTGGGTTGAGGCCCGGGCGGGGCAGGCTAAACGGGCTCGGGTACAAATACCGGGCGTGGCCGTTGTTGACGATATTGGCAGGAACTTCCAGCATCAAGCAGCCCGGGCGGGTTTGGTATATGCTCGGGCGGGCTTCACAGCACGGCCGGGCAGGGCTTCAGCTCGGGCAGGCCAGGTCTTCAAATAAGCATTGTATATGGGTAAAGGATGATGAATGGGTAAGTAAAGTGGTATGGTGTGGTGTAGGATAGGTGGCAGGTGCAGTGTAGGATAAGCTCTATATTATAGCATTAAATCAGGCCACCCCTCTAACTTTGAAACTCGAGGACGTAACTCCAAAACGCTTACCTACATAGAAAACCAAACACAAGGGGAGAAACTATACATATAAAATAATAAAATGAAAATAAATAAAGAAAACAATAATAACTAAAAAGGAAATAAAGTAAGAAGAATAATTACGAAAATTAAACTAAAACAACTCTAATTAAGCACGAATTACTACCCTATGAGTGACATAAATGTCTCTCATCAATATGAAATCCATGAAACAAAAGAATAATTCCAAAAAGCATTTATCCAAACCTGAAGAAGCTCCAGAAGGGAGGGAGAGGTGGTAGCTCAGTGGAGTGCAACCTTGAATTCCAGGGCTTGGCCCAGGGTTCGAATCCTCATCCCACCAATATGTTGGGGATTTCACTTATGGTGGCAGTGGGCATTTAAGTCTGTTGTCTTCTGGGTTGTTTAGCCTTGTACCTAACCTTTGAGCTAGTGTGCGCTGCAGACTATTAGCTTAGTAGGGGTTGGTCTTCGGGTCAATTATATTTCTTAATAAAATAAAGCTCTGGAAGTACAGACTCCACCTCAAACTAAAATAGTTGGAGCATAAGCCTAAAAATAACTGATGCATCCACTAGTAAATCAAGTTGTGAACCAGCATGTCTCCTAGCACATAATGGATAAGTGCGTATGCTCACATCATTTAGTTGCATACTAGGGTGCATTTTCATTTTATATTAGAGCATTTACATTGCATCTGAGTGTATTTGGGTCTCTATTTAAATGCTATGTTGTTTTCATAGGTTGTTCGGTCTTTTGATGTAATTTCAGGTACTTTACACTCATATTTAAGGATATGAGATAAAGGTCCTTGGAGGAGCTCTGAAATGATACATCATGTGCCCAAAACGGATTAGAATTAAAGAAGATACACAACGTTTTTCATAGTTCTATGAAATAGGACACCTCTTTACTATTTTGCTTATAACTTTGTATGTATAAATGATAATGATATGGCTCCAACTGTATTGAAGATACAGCTGCAGAAGCTTCTACAGCTTCTCTCATAGCTCAACAACCTGCCAGCTAGGATACTAGTGAGCTAATGTGGCATAACTGTTGATAAATGTAAATTATTACATATTATAACCTTCTTATTTCCTCTTGCTAGCTCTTATTTAACGTTTTAAACTATAAGTTGGGGTTTTAATTATTTTCATAAGTTATATAGTAATGATGTTTATATGATTATTTATTAATTTGAACTATGATATATTTTATATTAGTAATAATATATCTATTGTTGATAGATACATTATAATTTTGGAGTCAAGGAAATGAGAATTGATGTTGACTAAATTAATGGGTTAAACCCATGTCAATAAATTTCAGCCAAAGGAATAAAAGAAAATTGGATTTCCTTTGATGTTAATGCACAAGAAGCGAGAGAGTGGGCCAATCACAATGCTGCCACCAAAACAACAAACACACGCAGCAATTGAGAAGAAAGAAAAGGAAGGAAAATGAAAGAAAAAAAAGGAGAATAAAAAGAAAAAGGAGAAAACCCTATAAAGGGACACAAATTATTAGAATAAGCAGTCTAATTTTAACATAAAATTAGAGAAACCCAAACCTATATTTTCCCAACAAGCCCATTCCATCTCATTCTAACCTAATACTATCCTTAGGCATCTCACACTAACCTAGTCATCCATTCTCTTTTCCTTCCTTTATTTCCCATTTATTCTCGAACTATAGGAAACAATTTCAAAATAGAACCCGACAGTCTTACCGAATGGATTAACTAGTCACTAAATAGATTAAACTAGTCACTGAATGGGTTAAAGAATGTCATTACTGAGTATATTAAACTGGTCACTAAGTCAATTAAACTGGTCGCTAAATAGATTAAACTAGTCACTATATATATTAAGAAAGGTGGCCTATTTTATTCTTAATATTGGGCTTGGGTCGTGCCTAATTTTAAATTAAAAGTAGGCGATCTCTTACAAGACCAACTGATAAAGGGAAGTCTCACGTAGCAGACTAGCAGAGTAAGGGAAATAACAGGGAAGCAGGATGCAACATCAGTACAGCGAAGAACATCAGTAAGGACGAAGAACATTCATAAGGGAACCTGAAACCTAGCACGATCACTTTACAGGCCATGATTTACCATTGTTTGGTGAGGCTTTTTTACTTTATGTGTGGCTAATTTCGTTTTCTAGGACCTAGATGAAATCCTATTAGTGTGCTTTGGTACTTTAGGTTTGTTTGAGAATTGATTTTTGATTTATGATTGCATAACTATTTAGATTATTATTAGGTTGATTATTGTTTGCAATACAGATTGATATTGTTCTCTTAGGATGTTTATAGTTTATATTGTTATCAAATTTACATACTTTGTTCTTGTAGTTCAAGGCGTGATGTTATGCAATGGTACTTCATGATTTATGTTTAAAAAGTTGAATAATTTATGCTTTGGTTAGATAGGCTATGTCACCTAATTACTCACAATATTATTTTGTTCTAAGTAATCCTGGCTTGTAGTTCAGGGAACTTGATAAACCTATTAATTCTTATTCAAACTAAGTAATTAGTCATAATAATAGTAGTGCATTCGATTGTGCTAAAGGTTTCCTACTATTTGTTTTTTGATTCGTATTTCTGTCTACCAACTTGATTTCATTATTTTAGATTTTAGTTTACTCCTATACAAGCGTTGATTTTCTTAGCTAAGAAACTGCTATGTTCCTAATATTAGGAAAATTTCTTTATTCCAGCTTGTTGTTCGTTCCATACAGATGTTCCTAAGTTCTGAAAAGACTTTAGGAACTCTGCTTCCAACAGCTTCATCAAGTCTTATGAGGTCCAATACTTCTTGAGTCATTCACTGCCCTTGAAAAACCTGTTTCATTATGATAAACACTTTATAGAATATTAGTCCATTTAAGTTTGTCTTTGTTATATGTCATCTTCAAAACTGAGGGTCAACACTTCCCCTGTAGGAAGTCGAATGCCAACTATAACTTGGAGATTAAAAAGTTAACCTCATACAATTCAACTGCTTCCCTTTTTCTATGTTCTTGATTCTAAAAAACCCATAAAAGTATATTAATGAGTTTCTAAAGGTATGTTCGACTTTTAACTGACTTGATGTGACGAATGAAGAAATGTATTTCTTACTTTTTCCTTTTTCACTAAAAGATAAAGCGAAACATTGGTGGACTACAAAGGAGAACATTACTAATTGGCAAAATTTTGCTACTTAATTTCGAAAGAAATATTTCCAATTGGTAATCTAAATAAGATTAGACGTGAAATTACCACATTTTCTCAATTACCGAATTGGTAGTTTCATGAGTGGTGGGAGAGATTTAGAGATCTTTTACTTAGTTGTCCACACCATGAAGTCCCTAAATTATGGCAACAAGTGCAAAGTTTTCAACCTGGTTTAGATGAGCGTAATCTACAAATGATAGATGCTTCTTGTGGTGGCATCTTTTTCGTAAAGACCCCTAATGGAGCATGAGAATCATTTGAGCATTTCAATGATAATTCTTTACAACATTCCAATTCTTCACATATAGGAATTTCTAGATCATTAGTAAGTAAAGGTGGGGTTCAGAAAATCTCTCATTCTTCTGATTTGTCAATAGAGGTTCTTACTAAAAAGATTGATCAATTAATGGATATTTATAACATGAATATGCACCCCCTACTTCTCATGAAGTATGTTCAATATGAGCAAATCCTAGTCATTTGTCTCACAATTGTCCTACTATTTATTCTGAAGCATCACATGAACATGTGAAAACACAAAGATATTCTCCGCACAATAATCCACATTCAAATACATACAATCCGGGTTGGAGATATCATCCGAACTTCTAATGGAAGCAAAATTCTGGTGAGGTACAGCAAGGACATCAAGCTCATTAATCAAGTAAATCAATGTGGTAAAAATAACATTCCTCCTAATTTTCAAGCTCAAAGGTATGTCACACTTGTTGTACAACCTAGTGCACAACCTACTGCTACTTCTGAAATGAAAGAATCATGTCTTCATTGGGGAATGTGACTTCTACATTAGGTAATATTACTTCTTCTATTCACGCTCTGGAAAATAAGATGCATATAGTTGATTCTCATACTCAATCGATAGCTAAACTAGAAACTCAAATTGGTCAATTAGCTAATGTAATTAGTAAAAGAGATGACGGTAAATTACCTAGCCATTCTATAAAGAATCCAAAGAATTGAAGTTTTGAACAAGCAAAGGCAGTCATGGTGTTAAAGAGTTAGACAACAAGGTGGCTAACAAGGAGTGTAATAATAATACAAGTTAATTCAATGATAAAGAGATGAAAATGGATAAAGATAAGGAAAAATCTTATCCCCTTAAAAGTGATGAATCTGTAATTTCAGTTTCTTATGAACCAAGAGTTCCTTATCCTCAAGCATTAGATGCATCTTCACCATATGGTTAGAATAAGCAAAAAAATTAGAAACTTTCAAACAAGTTAAAATCAACCTCAACCTTCCTTTCTTGGATGCCATAAAACAAATTCTTACCTATGCTAAATGCCTTAAATATATGTGCACTTTTAAAAGAAAATTGAAGGCGCATTGCTCTTAAAAAGTTGTCCTAAGTGAACAAGTAAGCTCTATTTTGTAGTTTAACAACACACCTAAGTTTAAAGATCCTGGTGTCCCTACTTGTTCTTGTTATATTAATGATCATAAAATTGAAAAAGCACTTTTAGATTTAGGTTCAATTGTTAATTTGATTCCTTATTCTGTGTATGAGCAACTAGGCTTAGGTGAGTTGGAACCTACTAATTGTACTTTGCAGTTAGCTAATAGGTCTATTAGAGTTCCTAGGGGTAGGATTGATTATGTTTTAGTTAAAATTGACAAAGGATTTTTCCCTGTAGACTTTGTAGTGTTAGATATGGAGTCCGATAACCCTTCCATGAATATTCCTTCAATTCTTTAGCGTCCTTTCTTAGCCAATCTGATGTAACTATAAAGTATCGCTCTGAAGAGATGATGGTCTATGTTTTAAATATGATAATTAAACTGAATATTTTTTAGAGCTTATTCTCAACCTACATTTGAAGATGAATCTGAATGTTTCTTTGTTGATTTGATTAACGAGTTAGTTGAAGATGCTTTACATGCACTCATATCTAAAGATGCTTTAGAAACTAGTATTTCACATGAAAACATTAAGGCATATAATTAACTTAGGAAAAGTTTCAAATGTCTTAAGCTCCATTCTTAATCAAACATCTCTTTTAGAAACCTCTTCTTGGGTGTCTATAAATGAGCCTTTACCACCCCTCTCCGAGTCCCCAACACCATCATTTATAGTTTTGCCACCTCAACTTGAGTTAAAACGTCTTCCGTATCGACTCAAGTATGCATATCTAGGATCTAATGAGACTTTACCAGTTATATTTTCATCTGAATTATCTGATGAGCGGGAATCAATGCTCATTGAGGTATTGGTAGATCATAAGAGAGTTATAGGATGGTTAGTAGCAGATTTAATTAAGGGGAATTAGGCCTTCTATTTGTATGCATAGGATATTTTTAGAAGAAAAATGCTAAACCTACAAGAGAAATGCAGCGAAGGTTAAATCCACAGATGAAAGAAGTAGTCATGAAAGAGGTTGTTAAACTTTTAGATACTGGTATCATATATCCTCTTTCTGATACAAGTTGTTCCTAAAATGTCTGGTATTACAATTGGGAGAAATAGCAAAGGAGAGCTTGTTCCTACTAGAGGCACCGTACCACAGGTTGGCGAGTTTGTATTGATTATAGGAAGCTTAATTCCATGACTAGGAAATATCATTTTCCTTTACACTTTATTGATCAAATCTTAGAAAAGTTAGTTAGTCAAAATTATTATTTCTTTCTTGATGGCTATTCTGGTTACAATCGATTGGCTATTTATCCTGAAGATCAAGAGAAAATTACTTTTACATATCCCGCAGGTGCTTTTGCATTTAGAAAGATGCCTTTTGGTTAATGCAATGCGCTTTCTACTTTCAAAAGATGTATGATGTCGATATTCTACGATATGGTTGATAAGTTTTTAAAGGTCTTTATGGATGATTTCTCTATTGTGGGTCTTCATCTGATGAGTGTTTATGTAACTTGACTACTGTTTTAAAAAGATGTGAAGAGGTAAATCTTATTCTGAGTTGGAGAAAAGAGTCATTTTATGGTTAAGGAAGGTATTGTCTTGGGTCAAAGGATCTTCAAGAAAGGTATTGAAGTTGATAAAGTTAAAGTTGATATCATCTCTAATTTTGTTATTCCTACTTTTGTTAAGCATGTTAGATCCTTTCTAGGCCATGCAGGTTTTCATAGGAGGTTCATTAAAGATTTTAGTAAGCTTGTTAGGCCCCTTACCAATCTTCTTGCTAAAGATACCACCTTTTTTTCGCTTAATCATATGTCGAGTCTTGCGAAAAGATAAAATTGTTGCTTGTGTAAGCCCATATAGTGCAGCCCCATAATTTTTCCTTACCATTCAAAATTATGTGCGATGCATGTAACTACGATGTTGGTGCAATACTTGGTCAAAAGGTAAATAAAGCAACTGTAATTAATTATGCTAGTCGAACTTTTACTTATGCTTAGAAAAATACTCTCTACCACTGAAAAAGAGTTACTAGCCATTGCGTTTGCACTTGATAAATTTCGCTCATATCTTTTATGCTGGAAAGTCATAATTTATTCTGATCATGCAGCTTTAAGATACTTATATCTACAAAAGAGTCGAAATCCAGACTAATTAGGCAGATTCTCTTGTTATAAGAATTTGATATTGAAATTAAAGATAAAAAAGGGTCCGAAAATTCAGTCCTTCATCATATATCTAGGCTTATTCTTGAGCATACTAATGCTGATGAGTAATTGTTTACAGTTTCACATTCACGTCTTCCATGGTTTGTGCATTTTGTCAACTACATTGCTTCTGGAAATATACTTCTCAATGGTCAAAACAAGAGAAGAACATGTTCTTTTCACAAGTTAAATATTATTATGGGAAGATCCTTATTTGTTTAAGCATTGTTCATACTAAGTAATTAGGATATGTGTACCTGAATCTGAATTTTATGATAGAATGTCATTTTGTCATTCTTATTCTTGTGGTGGTCACTTTGGAGGTAACAGAAAATCTGCCAAAATACTCCAAAGTGGATTTTATTGGCCTACCTTATTTAAAGCTGCACAACAATTTTGTCTAGCTTGTGAAAGATGTCAGAATACAAGATCCTTGTCTCTTCGTAATATGATGCCCTTTACCCCTGTTTTGATTGTGGTGATTTTTTTACGTATGGGATATAAATTCTATGGGCCCTTTTCCACCATCTTTTGGATTTATATATATTTTAGTTGTTGTTGATTATGTGCCAAAGTGGGTGGAGGTTAAAGCTACTAGGACAAATGATCATAAAGTGGTTATGGATTTTCTTAAAGATAATATTTTTTGTCGATTTGGTATACCTAGAGCACTCATCAGTGATGGGGGGGTAGTCACTTTCTTCATCATTCTTTTGAAGTTTTGCTTAGAAAATATAGCTTGACTCATAAAGTAGATACATCCTATCACCCCCATACTAGTGGACAAGTGGAGGTATCGAATCGTGAGATTAAATCTATTCTTGAGAAAACTATAGGCCCAATAGGAAAGATTGGTCTTTGAGGTTAAATGATGCACTTTGGGCTTATCGTACGGCTTATAAGACCCCAATTGGAAATATGGCATTTACAACCACTAATGAAAGGAAGTATGAGCAATTATAGATGAACATAGGAAGGACAAATTCAGGTCCCACAGTTAGTTCTTGTACAGGATATGGAAGAAGGAGCAATTCATTCTACTGTGATCATTACAAAATCTCTTGTCACTCCATGGATAAATGCTGGAAAATCCATGGTTATCCTCCTAGATTCAATAATGGCAAACAAAGCAAGGAAAAGAGGATTGTTGCAGTGGTTTATGGTGATGATGTTGATTCTGATGAAATTGATTGGAACACAACTCACCTCACCACAGCACAATATCAACATTTTATGTCTCAAGTGAAACTAACAAAGAGGAGAACATTGTAGCTAACACAACCACATAATCTGCTTCCATGGCCAATGTAGCAGGTACATGTCTTAATTCTAAGGGGATCATAGATAGTGGCGCCACTGATCATATATGCTCCCGTGGTACCCGATTTTTTACTGTATTAATAAACGGTCTGAATCCCACATAAGTCTCTCATTGGACTATAAGTTTTATTGAAAACTTCAAAGTCACCACTCTATTAATATGATAATAGGGACGACAGATTTATTTAATATTTTAAAATCGATTTAAAGAAATATCATTTAAAACGATGATGACTTTATATGGATAAGGGCTTTTTTTTAAATAAAATGGTCTCTCGTACCATGAGAAAGGGTTTGAGGTTTAGGTTAAGAAGTACGAACGTCTGGAACTCGTCTGCTCTTCTGTTCTAAAGAACATGCTCTTAATAAATGCGTTATTTTCCATTTAAAGTAATCATGGATAAAAGAAAGAAAAACACATAATTTGCACATATACACATCATCAATTTTTTTGTTTAAGAGGCCAATATATTATTTGTGCATGGTAGGTTTGAGCACTGAAGTTGAACTACATACCAATCATTGCGGGATTGAAATCCACTCATGGATCAAAACAATCGTAGTTCGATCTTATGCCTCACCCTAAATGGCCAATTCCAATGGAGATGAAAGAAAAGAAGGGAAAATAGATTATGAATAACTCACCTATATAATTAAACGAATATATTTAAAATAAGGTAATCACTCCAATCAGTGATATCAAATGAGTTTGATATAATCACTCCAATTAGTGATTGAATAGGAAGGTTAAGGTGATCACGTCAATTAGTGATCAAATAAAGGTTAATGTAATCAGTCCAATTAATGATTAAATAGGTTGGGAGAACTACTCCAATTAGTGACAAAATGGGTTGAAGACATTCACTCCACTTAGCGATTAGATTTAGGATTAAAGTAATCACTCCAATTAGTAATTAAATTTAGAATTAAGTTGATATAATCACTCCAAATAGTGATTAACAAGGATTAAAATAATCACTCTAATTAGTGATATCCATTACGGGTTAAGTATGAGGGTTGAGGAAGTCACCCCAATTAATGAAACCAAATGGAATTTTGAAAAAGGTCTTAGCTTCCTAATTGAAGGCTTTTGGAGTGATAAGAAATTATATTTTTTCAAGATTATTAATTCATTTCTAGTACAATGATTAATTTAAATGGGAGTTTACAGACTATGTGTTTGGCTTAGTGGAATTTAACCATTTAAATTAAGACACGTGAAATGAAATAAAATCAATTAGGAGATCATAATTACTTATCTAATTATCTCAAATTATATAATTGATCTTTTTGAAGATTTTGGAGAACAATGAAAATTGAAAATATAAGATAGATCATTATACAATTTAACTTAGTTAGATTTGTAATTTTCTCTATGAATTGAGTTTGGGTCATTTTATTCATATAATATGATATATTGGGCTCAACATGCAACATTTTCAATGTTGGTTTCTCATTTTATTCAAAAAGAATCCCTTGTGGAATTATTTATGCAAATCATACATAAACATCTCCATATGTGTTTCATTAATTGAGTGATGTAATTACTATTTACAAAAACATTATTACAACATGTACAAAACCTACGATCTATACAAATCATCAAACTTTATCTTCACCATGATGCTCCTTGATCTTCAACTTCTTGGATGGGCTTTGGAGATAAAGTTTCACTAGTGGAATAAAGTCCAACCGCTGCGGTCAAAACCGGGCTTGCCGCTGCGGTTTTGGCCCGCAACGGTTGGACTAGCAGCAGTTTTAATTAAAAAACTGCTGCGGTTGTGAACCGCAGCGGCAAAGCACAAACCGCTGCGGTTCCAAGGCAAAACCGCAACGGTTAATGGGAAAAACCGCTGCAATTTTGCCTTGGAACCGCAGCGGTTTGTGCTTTGCCGCCAACCTCTTTGTATGCATTGGAACATTAACTGATGCGGCTTTCTTAGTAAACCGCATCAGTTAATGTTATATATATATATATATATATATATATATATATATATATATATATATATATATATATATATATATATTATATTTGTATATATATAATATTTTATTATATCTAACCTGCTATAGTTGACACAAATCCCACAAGCGCGTCGTATACAAATCAAATTAATATATATATAAATATAAAATTTGGATAATGTACTACAAATGAAGTTGTACTAAGTACTAAAATCCAAAATAAACATCAATTATATTATTGTACCTAAATAACTAGCAAGTAGAACAATAAGAACCTCGTTTATCTCGGTTGTGGTGAAAGAACTCTCCCTTTGGTTGAATACCTTAAACATAAGGAAACACACATAATATCAGTTTTAGTTTGAGTAAGACCTTAGATAATTGACTCTTATAGTTATATATGTACCTATTGGAACTATATATGACCTAACATGTGGCTAAATGCGGGAAACTAAGTGAAATGAGCTTCGGATTTCGAAATCGGCCCGAAATGGCCTTCATTTACCCAAAATGGGTTTCAAAGCATATGAGTGAACTTTAATTTGACTCTTATAGTTATATATGTACCTATTGGAACTATATATGACCTAACATGTGGCTAAATGCCGAAAACTAAGTGAAATGAGCTTCGAAGGCCAAAATCGGCCCGAAACGGCCTTCATTTACCCAAAATGGGTTTCAAAGAATATGAGTGAACTATAATTGACTTTTATAGTTATATATGTACCTATTGGAACTATATATGACCTAACATGTGGATAAATGCGGGAAACTAAGTGAAATGAGCTTCGAAGGCTAAAATCGGCCCGAAACGGCCTTCATTTACCCAAAATGGGTTTCAAAGCATATGAGTGAACTTTAATTGACTCTTATAGTTATATATGTACCTATTGGAACTATATATGACGTAACATGCGGCTAAAGGCGGAAAGAAAACAAAACTAAGTGAATTGAGCTTAAGAGGCCAAAATCGACTTTAAATTAAGCTACGTATATTAGTTTTATATATATATATATATATATATATATATATATATATATATATATATATATATATATATATATACCTTCTCAAACCCCGACTTCCTTGCAACTTGAGGTTATATCGAACATGAACCTCAACACATAGTAGCCACACTCGGTTCCCCCCCGGTTCTTGAGCACACTAATCATAGAATTACATAAAAAATCATGTAATTAACATACATGGTTGTTTTTTGCTAAAAGAAAGAAGTACGTAGCTTAACTAATATGTATTACCTTCATTGCTTTCCATTCAGGTACTTTTCCCGTGCTCTTAAATTTCTTCAAAGAACTGTAGTTAAGTTAATTTCATGTGAGAAGTGGCCAAAGAATAAAATTAGTTAAAAGTGTAATGCTTATTAGCATTTTAAATAACAAATATACCTATTTATGCATGATTTGAGGAATAAGTGTCGTGGTGGATCTTGAGCTATAGAATCAAAATGATATACTGTGTTGTTTGAAGGACAAATCACAACGAGCGACCAATGAAGACTAAAATGCCAAAAAAGTTAGGAAGCAATCATGTGAGTACTTCTATTGTATAAATAATGATAATTAAAGTGGTAAAAATAGATACAAGGTTAATAACTATACTCTTCAAAACAAGGGGCAAGTATGAACTTATGTTGTGCACGTAGAGATGTTTTGATACATAGCCAAATATACTCCTTCACCTCATTTGTGTTTTGCAAACAATTGTCGGCTCGGATGAAATTTGGACCTAACCACCCAAATTGCTCTTGTATGTTCTTGCATCCACAATCATCTTGGAGTAATCTTTAAAGCACAACCAACTTCGTAACATAAATATATTATTGTATATTGCAAATCATTTTTATTTACTTCAAAAGTACAAATGTTTTACCTCATGAAGACTTGAATGAAGGAAACATTAAGCATCTCTCCGCAAAGGAACTCTTTCAAATGACCCTTAGACACCCATGTCGATGTATCCTCAAAGTAGTTGAATTGCGTGGTACCCAAATTCACCTCGAGAGGTGCATCATCCGACATATCACGCGCATTTGCATGTAGCCATATGCATGCCTTAGTGAGACACTTGATCTTTGGTTTCTTGATCCAAGTATATGTAGTTGGTTTTTCTTGGTGACTTTAATCTTGCATTCCTTTGCCCGAAATGGCCTTCTTTAGCCCGCTTGAACCCTTCTTCTCTGAACCCTTCTTCGCCTTCTCTAGAGGAGGTGAGTCCGCCTTGCTTTCCTTGGGCTTGTTTATTCTCTCCAAAACCTAATAATTCAACGGTAAAAACATTCAACTTAGTTAGTAGGTAGGTATGAAACAAATCATTATGAATATGGATTTAAGTTGCTTCAATTTACCTCGTCTGAAAACCTCACCCATGCCGATGGCCACAACACATAACCACCACGAGCGTTGGTCAAGACATTTATATCAATTGACGGTTTAGGCAGTGGAAGAGCAAAGTCTTCGTAACCAGGAATAATGGTGACTACACTAACCGCCAAGTGCTCATTGTCCACAGGCTCATGATGGACTATTGCTCGTTCACTTCGTGGTTGTGCATTTCCTACAGCCACCACAATCAAACCCTCATCTTTTACATCTAGTAAAAGCTGGCAAGGCGTTTCTTCCTTCAAAAAGTAAATGAAATTGAGGTTACGAACATGCAATTACAGAATATAACATGTTACTTAGTTATAAAAATTATAAGGATAATAGTTACCTCTAACGCAAGTATAGATGATGGGGATTTTTGTGTGTTAGGATGGCTAGCTTTGTCCTCCAAAAGACTATCCAGTTTAGGTTGATGTATCGCCGCCGCCGGTAAACCAAACTCTGAGAGGACCGCATTGAAACTGTCCGTGAGTTTCTCCGTGACTTTCTCCGTAATTTCATCGGTAAGCTTCTCCCGAATAGCTTGTGTCATAGCTTCCATATCATGTGGTTGAGAGCTTGATTTTGTACCCACGGAGTAATCTTTAGAATACGCTTTTGTCACACCTAGACGAATACCACCTAAACCCCTCAAACGTCCACTATGGTCCTTTTCCAAAGTCTCATAAAGGGCATCTTTGTTGCCTTGGGGAGTGAACTCGCCGCTAACCTCTTTTTGCTCGAGCCCCATCTATAGAGAAATTAACAACGGTAAGTTTAAAAAAAAATTCAACATCATTAGCGGCGCGGCGGGGGGTGGGGGCAAGACCTTGCGGGGCGGAGCGGGGGTGGGGGGTGTGCGGGGGTGGGGGCGGTGTGCGGCGGGGGAGCGAGGAGAGTGGGGGATGTGTGCGAGGGGTGGGGGGGGGCGGGGAGTGAGGGGCGTGTGCGAGGGTGGGGGCGTGTGCGGGAGTGGGGGCGTGTGCGGGGGAGTGTGGGGGAGTGTGCGGTGGGGTGGGAGTGTGCGGGGGGCGGTGTACGGGGAGTGGGGGCGGGGTGCGGGGAGTGTGGGGAGTGCAGTGGGGTGGGAGTGTGCGGGGGTGGGGCGGTGTGCGGGGAGTGGGGGATGTGTGCGGGGGGGTGGGAGTGTGCGGGGGCGGTGTGCGGTGGGGTGGGAGTGTGCGGGGGGGCGTGTGCATGAGTGGGGGGGCGGGGTGCGAGGGAGTGCGGTGGGGTGGGAGTGTGCGGGGGTAGGGGGCAGTGTGCGGGGAGTGGGGGATGTGTGCGGGAGTGGGGGGCAATGTGCAAGGGAGTGTGCGTTGGGGTGGGAGTGTGCGAGAGGTGGGGGCGGTGGGCGAGGGGAGTGTGCGGGGGGGGGGAGTGTGGAGGCCGGTGTGTAGTGGGGTGGAAGTGTGCGGGGGGGACAGTGTGCGGTGGGTGGGGGGATTGTTAGGGGTGTGGGCGGTGTGCGGGGGGGATTGTTAGGGGGTGTGGGCGGTGTGGGGGCGGTGTGCGGGGGTGGGGGGAGTGTGCATGGGGGTGGGGGATTGGTAGTGCATGTACTTACAACGGCATTGGCTATCTTCAAGGTTCTCGGATCTGAAATGGTCATTTGATTGTTGATATCACGCCTATGCAAGGAGCACCACCAATCAGCGACCCAATCAACTTTGACAGACGGTGCGGCCTTAGAGCTAGAAGACGGCGTTGTGGTTGTATCGGTAGAAGGGTAAAATTTCTCGTCAATCCACAACTTTCTTGCGCTTGCATAAGTATGGGAACCCATATGATGGTAGTGCTTCCTCTGTCTTGCACTGAGTGAATGTTTCTCACGCTTAGCCTATAAATTCACATGGGGAACTAGAAAACACATGTAATTGTATTGAAAGTGAACATGCAAAGTCGAATATATACATTCTAAAGTGCAATACTTACCACCATCTCCGGCGTAGTATTTTGGGCAACAAATGCCTCCCAATCTTCTGGTTTTATATGTCCCCAAATCTGATGAGGCAAAGAATCCGGTTGAAATGTATCTTCCTGCTCTCCCCCTTCCTTTTTTGTCCGTCTCACCCTCATTTTGCTTTGATTTTTGAATTTTCCTCCTCTTTATAGTCCTCTTTCTCCGTTTCGTGATCCACCCACTCCTAGTTTGCTTTTGAAAGCTCTAAATCTTTCGGCCACCGCGGATAGAAACACCGCCTTTTTTTCCTCATTATGAGTAATATGGAACGTATTCTATAAAAACAAGAAACAAACAAAAAGTTACCCAAAATGTGTTTCAAAGCATATAACACTAGGGGAAAAAAAAAGGAAGGGCTGCACAAGAAGGGTTGCGTTTTATTAAAAACGCAGCCCTTTTCTTGTATGAAGGGCTGCGGTTTCCAAGGAAACCGCAGCCCTTTTTGTGAAGGGTTGCGGTTAGACTTGAAACCTCAGCCCTTCATACACGAATGGCTGCGTTTTCTAGGATAAGCGCAGCCCTTCCTATCCCATTTCAACCTGTGAGTTTTGCGCGCAACACACAGTAGCACTCACTCGCAAATTTCCCTCGCACACTCAGCTCACCCCTCTCCCTCACACTCACTCGCACACTCACTCCTCTCCCTCACACTAACTCGCACTGCCCTAACGGCCATCACCGGAGCACCGACACAACCCCGGAGCGCCGTCCCATCGCCGGTGCACACTTCTTCTTCTCTTCTCTCAGCGTTGCCTGAGCTCTTTCTTCTTCTCTTCTCTCAGCGCGCCTTGACGCCGCCACCACCACCACTACTGCATTGTCGGTAATTCCCCTCTCACTCTCTCTCCTCTTTGTTTTATTTAATTTCTCTTCTATTTTGTGTTGTAAAATGTGATTGTAGGGGGTGGGGGAGGGCTTGTCGAGGGTGGGTAGGGGGTGGGGGGTGTTGGGCGAGGGATGGGGGATGGCTGGGGGAGGCTGGACATGGGGTGGGGGAGGGCGGGGGATCTTGGAAAGGGGGGGGGGGGGGGCTGGGAGGCCGGGCATGGGGTGGAGGAGGGCGGGGGATGCTTTGGAAAGGGGGTGGGCGAGGGCCGAGGAGGCTGGGCATGGGGTGGGGGAGGGCGGGGGATCTTTGGAAAGGGGTGGGGGATGGCTGGGGAGGCCGGGGCATGCGGTGGGGGAGGGTGGGCATGGGGTGGGGGAGGGGCGGGGGGCCGAGCATCGGGTGGGGGAGGGTGGGGGGAGGGGGGAGGGGAGGGAGGCATGGGGTGGGGGAGGGGGGGGGGAGGGTGGATAGGGGTGGGTGAGGCATTGTTGTGAAGGCATTGTTGTAAGTTGTAACACATGTTTGGTATCACTACTATCTTTCATTTTCTTTTTTGTTTTATAATGTAACTATGTAGATTTTTAGGCTTCAGAAACGAAAATTAAATGTCATTTTACGCCTACATGGCAATGAGGGAGTGCAGTGGGGGGCAGTAGTGGCGGTGGTGGTGGGACTTCTCACTACCTCCGCCGCTACCAGCTGATGGGCATTCCATTGCCATGTGACCTGATTCTCGGGTCATTTTAGGCCTAATTTAGCCATTTCGCTTCCGAATCGTACTTATCGAGTCATTTAACCCCAAATTCTTTGTGAACATGATTATATGAGGTATAATGTAACTATTGTTTAGAGTTTTAGGCTTGCATTTGTTCTTGGTTGAATTTCGGAAACGAAAAGGGCATTTTAGGCCTATTTTAGCCTTTTCGCTTCCAAATCGTACTTATCGAGTCATTTAACCCCAAATTCTTTTTGAACATGATTATATGAGATATAATGTGACTATTGTGTAGATTTTTAGGCTTGCATTTGTTCTTGGTTGCATTTCGGGAACGAAAAGGTCATTTTAGGCCAAATTTGGCCTTTTCGCGTCCAATTCGTACTTATCGAGTCATTTAACCCCAAATTCTTTTTGAACATGATTATATGAGGTATAATGTAACTATTGTGTAGATTTTTAGGTTTGCAATTGTTGTAGGTTGAATTTTGGGAACGAAAAGGGCATTTTAGGCCTATTTTAGCCTTTTCGCTTCCGAATCATACTTACCGAGTCATTTAAACCCAAATTCTTTTGAACATGATTATATGAGGTATAATGTAACTATTGTGTAGATTTTTAGGTTTGCAATTGTTGTAGGTTAAATTTTGGGAACGAAAAGGGCATTTTAGGCCTATTTTAGCCTTTTCGCTTCCAAATCGTACTTATCGAGTCATTTAACCCCAAATTCTTTTTGAACATGATTATATGAGATATAATGTAACTATTGTGTAGATTTTTGGGCTTGCATTTGTTCTTGGTTGCATTTCGGGAACGAAAAGGTCATTTTAGGCCAAATTTTGCCTTTTCGCGTCCAATTCGTACTTATCGAGTTATTTAACCCCAAATTCTTTTTGAACATGATTATATGAGGTATAATGTAACTATTGTGTAGATTTTTAGGTTTGCAATTGTTGTAGGTTGAATTTTGGGAACGAAAAGGGCATTTTAGGCCTATTTTAGCCTTTTCGCTTCCGAATCATACTTACCGAGTCATTTAAACCCAAATTCTTTTGAACATGATTATATGAGGTATAATGTAACTATTGTGTAGATTTTTAGGTTGGCAATTGTTGTAGGTTGAATTTTGGGAACGAAAAGGGCATTTTAGGCCTATTTTAGCCTTTTCGCTTCCGAATCGTACTTACCGAGTCATTTAACCCCAAATTCTTTTGAACATGATTATATGAGGTATAAAGTAGGTATAAAGTAACTATTGTGTAGATTTTTAGGTTTGCAATTGTTGTAGGTTGAATTTTGGGAACGAAAAGGCCATTTTAGGCCTATTTTAGCCTTTTCGTTTCCAAATCGTACTTACCGAGTCATTTAACCCCAAATTCTTTTTGAATATGATTATATGAGGTATAATGTAACTATTGTGTATATTTTTAGGTTTGCAATTGTTCTAGGTTAAATTTTGGGAACGAAAAGGGCATTTTAGGCCTATTTTAGCCTTTTCGCTTCCAAATCCTCCCTCCCCCCCCACCGCACGCCCCCCTCCCCCCCCCCCACCCCCCACCCCCTCCCCTCCCCCCCCCCCCACCGCACGCCCCCCCCCTCCCCCCCCCCCCCCCCCCCCTCCCTCCCCCCCGCCCACCCCCCCCCCCCCCCCCCCCACCACCGCACGCCCCCCCCCCCCCACCTTGCCGCACCCCCTCCCTCCCCCCCCACCTGCCCCTCCCCTCCCCCCTCCCCACCTGACCCCCCCCTCCCCCCCCCCCCCCCACACCCCCCCCTCCCCTCCCCCCTCCGCACGCCCCTCCCCCCCCCCCCACCGCCCCTCCCCCTCCCCTTCCCCTCTTGCCACGCCCCATCCCCCCTGCCTGACCCTCTCCCCCCCCCCCGCACAGCCCCCTCCCCTCCCCCCTGCTGCCCCCCTCCCTCCCCCCCCTGCCTGACCCTCCCCTCCCCTCCCCTGCACACCCCTCCCCTCCCCCCCCCCACTGCACATCCCCCTCTCCTCCCCCCTGCTTGCCCCTCTCCTCCCCCATTTGCACACCCCCCCCTCCCCCCCACTGCACAGTCCCTCCCCTCCCTCTCCTCCCTTGCACAGCCCTCCCCCCCCGCACCGCTTTGCCCCTTGCACCTGAGAACCCCCTCCCCACACCGCACCCCCTTAGTGGCAATGTTAATTTTAATTTTTTGTAATTTGATCGGGTTTTTTTTTTTTGTGTCGATGGGAGATTTTGGTGAGGGTGGGGTGGGGGGGCTGCCATGGTGAGTTCTTGGGGGCCGGGCTATGGGGCCGGTTGGGTCTTTGCCGGGCCGGGCGGCAATGGGTGGAGGAGGTGGCGAAGGGTGGCTTGGGGTGGGGGTGCGGGGAGTGAAGGAGGGTGGGGTGGGGTGGGCGGGGGCGGCGAGGGGAGGGAGTGCGAGGGGTGGGCGAGGTGTGGGGGGGGTGGGGGGCGGGGGTGGGAGTGCGAGGGGGTGGGCGGGGGTGGGGGGTGAGGGGGGCTGGGGGGTGGGAAGGGGGTGGGGTGTCTTTGGGGCGGGCAGGGGGGGGGGCGGGGGGTGGGGGTCTTGGGGTTGGCGGGGGTGGGGTGTCTTGGGGCTGGCGAGGGGGTGGGCGGGGGTTGGGGGGTCTTTGGGGTGGGCGAGGGTGGGGTGTACTCTGGGGCGCGGGGGGGTGGGCGAGGCGGGGGTCTTGGGGTGGGCGAGGGGGTCGGGTGTCTTTGGGGCTGGCGGGGGTGGGCGGGGGGTGGAGGGTGCAATTTATTTATTTTTTTAAAAAAATTTGAATGTGAAGGGGCTGCGGTTTTAAGCCTAAACCGCAGCCCTTCACTTAAATAGGGGCTGCGGTTTAGGCTTAAAACCGCAGCCCTTCACATAGAGAAGGGCTGCGGTTTAAGCCGAAAACGCAGCCCTTCAACCTTATAGGGGCTGCGTTTTTGGCCTAAACCGCAGCCCTTCTTATCTATTGAAGGGCTGCTATGGAAAGGGCTGCTGGCCAAAAACGCAGCCCTTAGGGCTGTTTTGACCGTAGCCCTTCCTTGTTTTTCCACTAGTGTAAGTGGAGTTTAATTGACCCTTATAGTTATATATGTACCTATTGGGACTATATATGACCTAACATGCGGCTAAATGCAAAAAACTAAGTGAATTGGAGTGTAAAGCCCAAAATTGGCCCGAAATGGCCTTCATTTACCCAAAATGTGTTTCAAAGCATATAAGTGGAGTTTAATTGACTCTTATAGTTATATATGTACCTATTGGAACTATATATGAACTAACATGCGGCTAAATGCAAAAATTAAGTGAATTGGAGTGTAAAGGCCAAAATCGGCCCGAAACGGCCTTCATTTACCCAAAATGTGTTTCAAAGCATATAAGTGGAGTTCAATTGACTCTTATAGTTATATATGTACCTATTGGGACTATATATGACCTAACATGCGGCTAAATGCAAAAAACTAAGTGAATTGGAGTGTAAAGGCCAAAATCGGCCCGAAACGGCCTTCATTTACCCAAAATGTGTTTCAAAGCATATAAGTGGAGTTTAATTGACTCTTATAGTTATATATGTACCTATTGGAACTATATATGAACTAACATGCGGCTAAATGCAAAAACTAAGTGAATTGGAGTGTAAAGGCCAAAATCGGCCCGAAACGGCCTTCATTTACCCAAAATGTGTTTCAAAGCATATAAGTGGAGTTTAATTGACTCTTATAGTTATATATGTACCTATTGGGACTATATATGACCTAACATGCGGCTAAATCCAAAAAACTACGTGAATTGGAGTGTATAGCCCAAAATCGGCCCGAAATGGCCTTCATTTACCCAAAATGTGTTTCAAAGCATATAAGTGGAGTTTAATTGACTCTTATAGTTATATATGTCCCTATTGGGACTATATATGACCTAACATGCGGCCAAATGCAAAAAAACTAAGTGAATTGGAGTGTAAAGCCCAAAATCGGCCCGAAATGGCCTTCATTTACTCAAAATGTGTTTCAAAGCATATAAGTGGAGTTTAATTGACTCTTATCGTTATATATGTACCTATTGGAACTATATATGAACGAACATGCGGCTAAATGCAAAAACTAAGTGAATTGGAGTGTAAAGACCAAAATCGGCCCGAAACGGCCTTCATTTACCCAAAATGGGTTTCAAAGCATATAAGTGGAGTTTAATTGACTCTTATAGTTATATATGTACCTATTGGGACTATATATGAACTAACATACGGCTAAATACAAAAAACTAAGTGAATTGGAGTGTAAAGGCCAAAATCGGCCCGAAATGGCCTTCATTTACCCAAAATGTGTTTCAAAGCATATAAGAGGAGTTTAATTGACTCTTATAGTTATATATGTACCTATTGGAACTATATATGACCTAACATGCCCCTAAATGCCGGAAATAAAAGTAATTTAGTTAAAAAATAAACTTACACAAGTGTCTTCCCATAATGATTTCTTCATTGCATCGGGCACAACTTTCCACCCCACCAAAATGCTCAGTTTGCGCACACATAACCCTAAATGATGCCCATACTTTTTACGCCATTGACCACAAGGTTGACCCATATCATCATACTCGAGGGCCATAGGGGTGTTATAATTCAATCCCTTGGTCGCACCCCTTCATTTCCGCTTCTTTGTTGCAACTTTACTTGGAGTTTTGGTACTAAGAACCTCTTTCCCCGCATTTTTTTGTGGCACAATGACGGATGAAGTACAAGGATAATCTTCCCTAGCATTGTTGTCAATGGGGGGAGCCTTATCGGCTAGCTCCTCATTTATTTCAGCCAAGTGAAGTTCCATTTCACGCAAGCGCGTCGCCTCATCATGCGCTATGTCTTCCGGGTCACCTTTATCGTTCTCCTTCTCCGCATCATACTCATCATCATCATCCAATGACTTATCATAATCATCATCGGTTTCTTCCTCCACAATCACATCATCTCGGACCATGTTTCAAACTCCTGAAATTTTAAAAAACGATATTAGAAACGCGTAAGATTAAACAAACATATGATTAGAAACCCCCTGCACAGCCCCCAACCCCCGCATTCCCCCCACCCCTTGTGCCCCCCTGCACGGCCCCCCCTTCCCGGCCCCCTGCCACGGCCCCCTGCACATCCCCCATCACTGCCCCCCCTTGCCGCCCCACCCTCACCGCACACTCCCCCTGCACTTCCCCCTGCACTGCCCCCTGCACCGCCTCCCTTCACCCCCCCCACGGCCCCCTTCCACAGTCCCCTCCCCGCACAGCCCCTTCACTGCCCCCTGCACGACCCTCTTCACTGCACCCCCGCGCACGCCCCACCCTCACTGCACACTCCCCCACCCCCCCACCGCCCCCGCACGCCCCCCTTCACTCCCCCCATTGACTACCCCCCCCCCTCCGCACACCCCCCCGCACACTCCCCCCGCCTGCCACAGTCCCCCCGAACCGCACAACCCCCTTCACTGTCCCACCCCCCTTCCACACCCCCTCTTCACTTGCCCCCTTCACTGTCCCACCCAGCTTGCACAGACACCTCTTCCCCCCCGCCAAAACAATCCATAATTACACCCTAAACGACATTCATCTACCCAATTCGATTTTCAAATCATGTGACCTGACTTTAAGTGACTCTAATAGGCCCGAAATGACATTCACTTACCCAAAATGGGTTTCAATACATGTGAAGCGAGTTTAGTTAATTGTACTACATATATATATATATATATATATATATATATATATATATATATATATATATATATATATATATATAAGAACTATACATGACCTAACATGTGGCTAAAAAGCGAGAAATTAAGTTAATTGAGGTTGAAAAGCCGAAATTGGCCCGAAATGACATTCACTTACCCAAAATGGGTTTCAATACATGTGAAGCGAGTTTAGTTGATTGTAATACATATATATATATACTAATAAGAACTATACATGACCTAACATGCGGCTAAAAGCGAGAAATTAAGATAATTGAGGTTGAAAAGCCGAAATTGGCCCGAAATGACATTCACTTACCCAAAATGGGTTTCAATACATGTGAAGCGAGTTTAGTTGATTGTAATACATATACATATACTAATAAGAACTATACATGACCTGACATGCGGCTAAAAGCGAGAAATTAAGTTAATTGAGGTTGAAAAGCCGAAATTGGCCCGAAATGACATTCACTTACCCAAAATGGGTTTCAATACATGTGAAGCGAGTTTATTTAATTGTAATACATATACATATACTAATAAGAACTATACATGACCTAACATGCGGCTAAAAGCGAGAAATTAAGATAATTGAGGTTGAAAAGCCGAAATTGGCCCGAAATGACATTCACTTACCCAAAATGGGTTTCAATACATGTGAAGCGAGTTTAGTTGATTGTAATACATATATATATACTAATAAGAACTATACATGACCTAACATGCGGCTAAAAGCGAGAAATTAAGTTAATTGAGGTTGAAAAGCCGAAATTGGCCCGAAATGACATTCACTTACCCAAAATGGGTTTCAATACATGTGAAGCGAGTTTAGTTGATTGAAATACATATATATACAGTAATAAGAACTATACATGACATTACATGTGGCTAAAAGCGAAAAATAAAGTTAAATGACATTGCAAAGCCGAAAGCCGGAATTGGAACCAAATAAGTCGAGCCTATTGTTTACTTTTGCCACCTTCATTTGAAGTATCAACCATTATCCCTTCCCCGTGATCTGCACGCATGTAACTTGTCGCTAACTCCGCATCAGTGACATCGGAGTTGGGAATGGTGAAAGGCGGGGTGTCTTCAAATGCATCATACTCCTCCTCATCCTCAACATCACCAACTCCGAGTATACTTATTTTTCCTGGAACAACAATTGACCACTTATTATCAGAAGGGTCAGTTACGTAGAATACTTGCTTAACTTGTGATGCAAGCACGAATGGCTCTTCA
Source organism: Beta lomatogona (assembly GCA_947646795.1). Lineage (NCBI taxonomy): Eukaryota > Viridiplantae > Streptophyta > Magnoliopsida > Caryophyllales > Amaranthaceae > Beta > Beta lomatogona. The sequence continues at coordinate 23,502 of CANSNZ010000765.1, read as the reverse complement.
CTATCACGCAACCGACCTAAGTCTACAAGAGTAAATCCACAAGGGTCATCTTTTCTTATGTAACGCCGGTTATACTCAACCCACTTGCATCGAAATAAGCAGACCGTGAAACCAGAGTAGTCAAGCTCCCATATATCTTGAACTCGTCCATAGTATAACAATCTAGCATCAATTGGAGACTTGTCTTTGGCACTTGCATACTGTGTAGATGATGCCTCTACTGAAACACCACTATTATGGAGAGATCTCGACTTTTGATCTTGACGATCTGTCCAATACGTATATCCGTTAACATCATAACCCTCATAGGAGTGCACAGCTTCTCGAGGACCAAATGCTAGCCACTTCAGAGTTTCAGAAACATTGGAATCTACTTCACGCATTATTCGGTTATGGAACCAATCAATAAACGTCTTATTATGCAACTGCATCAATGCTCTAGTCCCTTTACCTGGATTCTGGTCACGCAACTCCTCCAAATGCTCATCCAAGTACGGATGCACTGTACCATATCTTTGCCGCAATACAAATAAGTGTGCTTGTATGCGCCTTTCAACAAGAGGTACTATCATTTTGGAGCCAAGTGTACCTTTACCCGCGAGTCTGCCCTCGTGTCGAGATGTAGGAAGTCCAATAGGATCAACAATAGTTAAGAACTCAGCCATAAAATTACCGACCTCTTCACTCACAATCCCCTGAATTATACTTCCTTCTGGTTGCGCTGGATTCCTTACTTTATCTTTCAAAGAGCCCATATGCCTCTCATAGGGATAGCACCACCTCAAAAACACTGGACCACATAGCTTAATTTCTCGAACTAGATGTACAACCAAATGGACCATAATGTCGAAGAAAGCAGGTGGGAAGTACATCTCAAACTTGCACAAAGTCTGTATCACGCTAGCCTGCAGAGCATCAAGCTTCGAGGGTTGTAACGTTTTGCTACATATAGTATTGAAAAAAGAACACAGCTCTGTTATGGTATGTCTCACATGTTTCGGCAATATCCCTCGAATTGCGATCGGTAAGAATTTGCATCATTACATGACAATCATGAGACTTCATGCTCAATAATTTCAACTCACCGTCTAAGGTAACAAATCTTTTCATGTTCGATGAGTACCCTGATGGAACCTTAACGTTGTACAAACACTCGCAAAAAAGACGCCCCTCAGCTCTAGATAGAGTGTAGCAAGCCGGAGGTAAATAGTTCCTATCATCATCCTTCACCGTTTTCTTTCCTTTTCTTTCAATTCCTGCAGGCGACCCTTCTTCCTGTTCCTTTTCTTTTCCCTTTCCTTTTCCTTTTCCAGACACTTTCTCTTTTTTCTTACTTTTCTTAGTGTCCCTCTTCTGAGCCCATAGTTCTGGTCGAAGCCCATCACTTTCCAGATACAGTCGCACCCCTTTGCTATCCTTTGTCTTATGTGGAATATTCATAAGAGTCCCTAGAATGGCATCACATACATTTTTCTCTATGTGCATGACGTCGAGACAATGTCTAACCTCTAGATCTCTCCAATATGGAAGTTTCCACATAATAGACTCCTTTTTCCAAAGTCCCTTATCACCAACACTCGCTCCATTGCCGAATATCGTTTCAATACCCTTGACTTGATCATAAACCTCAATACCGGTCAATGGTCTACGAGCAACCCCTTCCTCAACTGTTCCATGGTCGCGTCGAAGGAACCTTCGGGTGCGCATATAAACATCTTTGTGACAAGTAGTAATGTATTTAGATGCTGTGTCGTCCAGGCAAATCGGGCATGCTTTCTTCCCTTTGTTCTTGTACCCGGATAAGTTCCCATAAGCAGGATAGTCATTAAGAGTGAATAAAAGCATGGCACGCAATGTGAATACCTCATCAGCATGTGCATCATACACATAAACTCCTTCATCCCACATTTTTCTCAAATAATCAACAAGTGGCTGGAGGTAGACATCTATGTCGTTTCCAGGCTGTTTCGGCCCTGAAATAAGAATCGACAACATGATGTATTTGCGTTTCATGCACAACCAAGGAGGCAAGTTGTATATAACTAGAAGAAGCAGCCACGTACTATGTTGAGAACTAAGATTGCCAAATAGGTTCATTCCATCTGTGCATAGGCCAAGCCTCAAATTTCTGTCCTCGGCACCGAAGGTCTTATGACAATGGTTGATACCTTTCCACTCAGGAGAATCAGCCGGATATTTGAGAAAACCATCCTTTTTCCTTGGTTCTGCATGCCACCTCAGATTCTTAGCATATTTTTTGATTGAAAACATGCGCTTGAATCGTGGTATAATCGGAAGATACCACATCACCTTTGCTGCAGGACCTTTCTTATCACCAACCCCTGCGCGCCTATAACGCGACTTCCCACATCGAGGACACTCATCCATATTTTCATATTCATTTCGATATAGCACACAATCGTTTGGACAAGCATGTATCCTCTGGTATTCTAAACTGAAGGGACACATCAGTTTCTTAGCATAGTAGTTCGACTTGGGTAGTTCATGGTCGTCCGGCAACATATCACGAAATGCTTGCAACAAGGAAGTGAAACAAGAGTCACTTATACCGGCTTTCGTCTTGATATTAAAGAGTGTTATCACGGCCGTCAGCTTGGTGTACCTCGTACAACCGGGATACAACGGTTTTCGAGATGCCTCGTCCATGCACTCAAAAATACGAGGCCGTTTGCCACAATGATCTACCCCCGCCATCATCTCCTCGATATGATCCCCTTCATCATCATCATCTTCTACTTGAATATCCTCATATTCATCCTCGATGTTGTCATTCTCAATGACATCAAACTCACCTTCTTCATGCACATCGTTAACAATGGCATTTCGACCATCATACATACCCTCCTCACCCTGCCAAACTCATACATAATAGTCTTGTCTAAACCCGCGACGAAAGATATGCTCCCTAAGCGACTCAATGCTACTAACGATACTCACATTACCACAATCAACACAAGGACAATAAAACCCCTCGGTTCCCTTTGCAGCCTGATGACTTAATGCAGCATCACAAAATTCAAAGACCCCATCCACGAATTCACACGTGTCACGACTACCATACATCCATGCACGATTCATTTCAACCAAACCTAGCTCTAATTAAACACAAGCAACAAGGACCCAATGTCAATGATGAATTTCACTACATTATTAGAGTTTATACACAATATATAGTTAATGAAATTGGGCATGCTTTCCAAGGGTCCTTATCACTCCAACCTAACCCATCCTTAGATGTCTAATTTCACTAGTGAATGTATTGCCTTCAGTTCGAATCTACGGAAAATCCGGCAGCATTTCCCTACAGTTCTCCAAGTACACGATGTAGATATATAGTTATTTATATCTACATATGTACCCAGAGAACAAAAGTAGGGAAACGACGAGCCAAGATTTTCCTCTAGAATCGAACTAAAGACATACATTCACCACCTAAGTGAGATTAAACATCTAAGAACAGTCCCAAACCGGGGACTATTCAAGACTTACTCCTAATGAGTAAGTCTCGAACGGGTACCTAGGCATATGATATGATGATGCAAACATAGGTTTTTAAAAACAACAAAACATTTTACATCTAATCTCAATTCAACGATAAATATATACACATTTGCACACACACACACACACACACACACACACACACATATATATATATATATATATATATATATATATATATATATATATATATATATAAACCAATTTACTATGAAAGAAAGTTAAATGTGAGTGATAACATACCAATATCAAGGTTGTGAATAAGGAAATCGAGCTCAACAATCCGTCCCTAGCTAGCTTCAATAATCAACAACAAAGTTTAAAAGTTAACATTAGTATAAATTAGCAATTCAAACAAAACTAAACTAAACTAAGCTAAACTAAACTAAATATCTAAACCAATAATCAACAACAATGTTTAAAGTTCAATCCTAACTAGTTAGTAAGTACTACAATTACCACAACAACAACAACAACAACAACAACAACAACAACAACAACAACAACAACAACAACAATAGCTACTACTACTACTACTACAAGTACAACAACAACCACAAAAATAGCAACCACAACAAAGCCCTAGTTTTTTTAACCTAAAAATCAAACTAACTACTTTAAATAAAATAATTAACTCAAATCAATCAAATTTACACCCTTTAACTATTATACAACCTAATTTAATTAACAATTATTCATAAAAGTACAAATAATTATAAATTTGAAGCTTCAAATATGAGATTACAATAAAAGTTAAGAAATTTTAGGTACCTAAGAAGAGGTAGAGAAGGAATGTAGGTGTTTAGGAACAGTGGATGTGCGGCGGTGGTGGTGCAGCCACGGAGGAGGACGCAGGTGCAGCCACGGAGCAGCGGTGGGGTTTGTGGTTGAAACCCACCGAATTGGAGTGGAGGATGCAGCAGCGGTGGGTTTGTTGCCGGTAGCTGGTGGTCGTCGGGGTCGGGGGCAGGTGGAACCCAGTGATGGTGGTGGAACCTAGTGGTGGCAGTGGAGGTGGTGAACCCTTGCGTGAAATAATGTCGAAGGAGGGAGGGAGGTCGTTTTTTTGAAAGGAAGGAAGGAGGGAGTTAACAGTGATGAGAGGGAGCCAGGCCTCTTTGACGCAAAAAAAAAAAAAAAAATAAACCGCTGCGGTTCATAAAACCGCAACGGTTAACAGAGAACCGCAGCGGTTAACTGTTAACCGTTGCGGTTATCATCCCACCAAAATTTTCGACGATTTACCGCTGCGGTTCTCTTAAGGACCGCAGCGGTTTTGTTGTGACATATAGCGTTTTTTCCACTAGTGTTTATTCTACAAACGCTATGAAAATTAGAGTTTAATTAACCCTTTTGATTTAATCTTTATCATGATTTTTATTGATTTTTTGTTTATCTAATGAAAATGAGTCATTTTAAAACAAACTTAAAACGAAATGATTTATAATTATCTTTTTTCGTATGAGAAGAAAATATTTTTTATGAAATTGAGTTAATCACATTATTTTAACTTTCCATAATACATTTTTATTCTGCCACTAACTTGTAAATTCAATAGTATTCTTAATAAAGTGTGAAACTTGACATGTGATATACCTATGAATAGGTATATGAGTCTTTTATATTGTGTAAAAATTTCACAAGTTTTCAGTAATAACTCAAATTATTGTGATTTTTATACCAAAACTGGTCAAAACAAGACCTTCATCGAACATGTTATTTGAAAACAAACTTAATGAACTGAGTTTGCTTTGAAAATTTGCATGATAACTCTAGACACACTGAAGGACTAGATTGGAAACGTTCATGGAAATTGAACACATTTAAGACCCTTTTTCATTTATTTTCTTAACTGGAGAATTAATCAGTGTTTTGGAATTTGGGTGATTTTTTCATGACTGTTTTTGTAAAAATGACATTAAATTGTATAAAATCCGTATGACCATGATTTTTATATTCTGGGAAAGCTACTAATGTCCACGTTATTTTTGATTTTTTATTTTTGGTAAAATGACTTTAATTTGAGTTATGAATAGGAAACAAGCCAACATGGTACTTGAAGAAATGAGTTTTTACCAACAATTTTGTATGAATTTTAACTAATTGTTGAGTAATCATCTTTTCATAAATTACAGAGCCTAGTTGTTACAAACACCTTAAAAGGAATAATAAAAATATTACATCTCAGTTTTTACCAACAATTAGCACATTATCGGGCCATATTTTGCGGATTATGTGATCTCAATTATCAAAGGAAATCAGCATATGGAGGATATCAATGCGACTCATATTGCTCTCATTCCAAAGGTTAAAAATCCTTTATCCATGGCCTAGTTTCATCCTCTTAATTTATGCAATGTTGTGTATAAAATTATCTCCAAGATGATTGCTAATAGAATGAAAACTTTTCTCCCAGACATAATTTCTTATAATCAGAGTGTTTTTACTCCAGGACGGCTTAGATCTGATATTACTCTTGTAGCCTATGAGACTTTTCACTACATCAATAGTGTGTACGCGGGAAAAAAGGGTAGTATGGCATTTAAATTGGACATGAGTAAAGCTTATGATAGAGTAGAGTGGTGCTTTATGGGAAAAGTTATGGAGAAAATGGGGTTTGCAAATAGCTGGGTTCAGTTGATTATGAGATGCGTCTCGTCGGTGTCTCACTCTCTTATGATTAATGGTGTACCTTCTCCTGTGTTCAAGCCAGAATGGGATCTCAGACAAGGGGACCCAATTTCCCCGTATCTTTTTATATAGTGTGCTAAGGTGTTCTCACATTTAATTCAGATGGAAATGACTCTAGGTTCTCTGCAGAGTATAAGAATTTGTAGAAATGCTCTGGAGGTCTCTCACCTTTTATTTGCAGATGATAGTATTATATTTTGTAGGGTTGAAGAGAGATATGAATGCTCTCAAACGTGTGCTTGACTCAGTACTGCTTCCAGGCAAGAAATCAACTTTTCCAGATCAGAGGTGATGGTGAGTGCAAATGTCCAACAAGGCATAATAGAAGAATTAGCTATGATGTTGGAGGTGATATTGGTGAGCACCCTTAGGTGTTATCTGGGGCTTCCAATGTGTATAGGCATGGCAAGGACTGGGGCTTCCAAAGTGTATAGGCATGGCAATAAAGGGTGTGGAAAAGACTAAAAGGGTAGAAGCAAAAACTCTTGTCGTTCACTCATAGAGAAGTCTTGTTGAAGGTTGTTGTCCAAGCGATGCCCACCTCTATCATGAGTTTATTCCGGCTTCCGAGCGGTCTTTGTCAGTATATTTAGCGTATGGTGGCTCATTTTTGGTGGGGATGCAAAGAAGAGGAAAGGAAAATTTCTAGGGTGGCATAGGATAAGTTAAGTACGTCACAGTTTGTAGGTGTTCTGGGATTCCGGAGGTTAGAGGATTTTAATGAGGCATTGGTTGCTAAGAAATTTTGGAGAGTGCTAGAAAATCCCAAACTACTCTCCTCTAAAATTCTAAAAGCAATATATTTTTTGGCAAATTCCCTACTTGAGCTTACGGTGGGACATAGACCTATCTATGTGTGAAAGTATTTGGAGCTGTAAATGGTGTTGGAGAAGGGGTTTAAATGAATTGTTTGAGATGGGAATGCTATAAACGTGTAGAATGATCCATGGCTTAATCGGAGGCCTACTTTTAAGGTGATTTCATGGAGAAATGAGGGGAGTTTGGTTGAAAAGGTTGCGGACTTCGGAGAGATAATTCGAGAAAAGTTTTTAACCTTTGAGGTCGAAGAAATTCTGAATATCCCCATTGCCTCCATTCCTCTTGATGATATGTTTGTATGGAGCTATGAGAAGTCTAGAATTTATTGTGTGAAATTGGGTTATCACTTCATAAACTTTTACAAAATTCGATTAATGGTGCTTGTGAGTCTTCGGTAAATTCAAATTTTCGGAATGAGATCTGGACGATGAAGGTCCTTCCGAAGGTGCGTATGTTCATTTCGCGTTTATGTAGTGGTGCCTTACCAACATCCTATGGACGTCATAAAAGAATTAAGAGCATATCCCCACTGTTTTCACAATGTAAAAGAGGGGAAGAAACATCACGTCATGCAGTAAGGTATTGTAACTATGTGCATGAAATTTGGGAAGCTGTGGAAGTCGAGTGATTATGGGATTGCCCAAAAGTTTGTAGCGCAGCTAATTAGGCGTGGTAGTGGCTGAGTAATTTGTGGTGAGGAGGAAAGGGCTATGGTGGCAACAGTAGCGTGGAGTGTGTGGAATGAGAGAAACGTCGTATGCCATGGAAAGGAGCTTCAAGATGCGTATATGAAGGTGGGTATGGAGGATGGAGGTGTAAGAATGGGGGTAAGTATAGCTCGTGATGAGGTAAAATGGAGTCTCCCTTGCCCAAGGTGTGTGAGGATCAACACGGATGAAGCAATTTTTAAGCATGTTGGGGTGTGTTTGGGGGTGGTTATTCGAGAAGATGATGGTAGTGTGGTTAGAATGGCATGTCAACAGGTTCAAGCAAGCTGGGATGTATGTGTGACGGAGGCTAAAGTTGTGGTTCTTGGTTTGAAGATGGCAATCCAATGTAATATCAGGAAAGCAATTGTAGAGTATGATAGTCTTGAGGTTGTAAACTTGATAAACAAGAAGATGTGTGATGGTACACATTTAGGAGTGATTATTAGGGAGATTTGGTCTCTTTCTAGGTTGTTTGATGTAGTTTCATTTGTCATGCTCATAGGGAAGCAAGCTTAGTTGCTCATACAATGGCTCATCTAACCCCACTTCAATTCTCTATAAGGTGTGGGTTGGGGGAGGTCCATGTAGTTTGGATGATGTATTAGTTGCAGATCATTGTTTGCTTAATAATAATCTCTAATGGCTTTGGCCTTTTCCCTTTAAAAAAATACAAACATCTTGAACGTCATAGGAAAAATATTACATCTTATGAACTATTTACGTAGTACAGACGAAAAAATGAAATCAAGTACCAAATTAAAACTGACGACATAATTACAACATCACTTCTTGTTTTTATGGAGATGTTTATACACAATTCAAGTTAAAAATTTATGAAAAATGATTTTTTTTCGTAATTAATAACAACTTGATTAAGAAAAACACATTTCCTACTCTAATCACATAATTCCTAAGAGTCTCCCCAATAGACTTGACTAACTAGGTGGGATAATTTCTAGGTTGGGAACCCATTGGAAATTCCACATAACCAAATCACTCTAAAATTTTTAAAAAATCAAAAGAGGAAACAAAAAAGAGAGTTAGTAAATGATTAAGAAGATAATCAAGAAATTAAAAAAAGAATAAGAATTTACATTGCAAGCTCAATGGTGCAACTCCTTTGCAAATGTACTCAATTTTTAATACTTTGAAACTTTCTTTCTTTTCTCATGCTCTCTTTTTCTCTTGTATGATGTGTTTTTGTGTTGTGTTTGGTGTAACAGCCCACACTTTCGAGCTGCTAGCTAATCACACTTAACATTCATAAACCTCAATTTACACTTAATAAACCTCGAATCATATTATCTTGTAGCGGAAACATAATCTTACAAATTGATCCTGGACCTGTGGGTCAGGGCCCACAACATAATAACTCCAAAACCAGATATCAAATTACATAATACTTTACTCAAACCCAAATGATATAATACTTAATTCTCATTTAAGCACTTGAGCATTTCTAATTAAATATAACTTTTCAATCACTAATCTAATTACAATCTCATAACTAAAACTCTCGCTTTGATTCACTTCGAGCCTTCAACACAAACCTGCAATTTACAGAAGAAAATACAAAACAAAAACAAAACTAAAATGAGCGGAAAGGTCAGTAACTTTACTTCAACCCGTCAAAACAGTTTTAGTTCGCAAACGTTTTTCATACAATAATCAAGCTTAGTAATTGTTCGAAAAAGAATTAATCCTTTAAAATATCGCTGGTATAGCTCAATCACTTAACACAAATCTCTGGCAAGTACAGCTTTTGGCAGAACATAATGTAACATAACATAACATAATATTCGACCTTCTCTGGTCTTAACTGAACTTATATCCGAATCATTTTCTCCACCTGTACCTTGCCAACTTTTCTTCTTAGTTCATAAGCTAAGCCAGCCAAAACAAATACGACGTCTTTTCGCAATATTTCTCACAAATAATATTTAGCTAAACATAAAACATTTCCGAACAATACCAATAACACAACAAAACATACTTTTATAATCAATCAATATAATCAAAAATACTCATGCATCTATAGCCATGGCCATAACTATAAACGATATATGTTATTAAAACACAATACATCACGGGCGTATAAATACATTTTGCTGAACATAAATGTTACTTCGATACAATAATCACTTCAAAATAAATTCAAGAACCGCTATACACAACCTCCAAGAACAACACCAATTAACCTTCAAGAATAATAATCCTCGATTCCCAATATAGCTTGAGCTCCACACATCCATATCAATTCTCCAACAATCACCTCAAAACAATAACAGCAATTAATATTCATTCTCACCGACTTTAATAAGGAAGCTAATTTGACTAACTCTCTGAATACACCTTACTCCCTAATCTGATTAATCCTTGTCAAATAACTAAACTTCATAGCTTAATAAAATCATGGGGCGAAATAGTTGAGAATTCTAATATCAGAATATATTAGCTAAATAGAGAACCAAATATAATATACTTCCGCAAAACACATTGCAACCGAACTCAATGGTTTTAGTCTCACCTTATGCAATACAAATAAAACCCACTCAACAAACTAATCTAAATCATAAGACTGAGCTTAATCATGTACTACTATCTTGTAAAAATCAGAGCGATTAATTATAATATACATAAATTGATTTCAATTTCGATAAATAAATTTAATTACAGAAATTTGGCTTAGAAAATTATACCTCCATCACAAGTGCTTTGGGTTCTACATGAAATCAAAGAAACGGAGAAGGACTTAACTAGAGGAACGGAGGACAGAGACATCGGCAAATAAGGCCAATAGCAGAACAAGATCAGTGGTGATGGCAGAACCACCAACACCACCGCCTAGATGCAGCACCGAACAATAGCGACATAGTAGAATATAGAGCAGACGAGAGAAAAAACGAGGGCAACAAATACAGGGGAAGGGAAACGACTTACTTCGCCTGAACGTCGACAACGCCAAAGACCCGCACAACAAGAGAGATAACAAAAGATGGCAAACTGGGGTATCGGCGACACCTATTAGGGTGGCGCACCACCCGCAGCAACGGCACGCGAAATAACAACCCGGACCAAGAAGAGAGAGAAAGAAATCAAGGGTTTCGATTCTTCAACCAATTCAAATGAGAAATTGAATTTTGGATCTTCAAGTTGCTTCTGAAATTGATATGTGATATTGAGAAGCTTTTCAAGTGAATTGCAAATAGACAAAATCTTGGAAGAACTCTTGCTTGACACGAATAAGGAGAGCTATTGCTCTGCCTTCTTAGACTCAAGACACGAGGAGGAGTGAGAAATTAGAGAATGGGTTTTTTTTTCCTTCTTAAGCTTAAAATCATTTAATTAATAACGCATTTTATTAAAACCCACACTAACATAATTGTATTTAAAATAATTCTCAAGTACTTTCTCATTGATATTAAAGCTTAGTTAAACGAATAAAAATAATTTAACTTGAACTAAAACATGCTTAAAAACACGGGTTATTACATACTACCACCCTTAAAATAAATTTCGTACTCGAAATTTGAAAATACAAAAGCTTTAGAGTATGTCAAAATGAATGAATCACATAAAACGTTTGAAACAAAATCCAGATGCAGACAAGGTCATAACTTACTTTATTACCTTAAAAGATTGATGGATTCCCAAACTAATAATAGCTAATTTCGAATCCAAATTCTCCATAATTCCTAGAACATAATTTCCCCAAAATCATCCCTCATACTATAAGCTAAAATCTCATCACAACTTTCACTTCCTCAACCTTTAATTCTCATACTCAATCTTCAATTTCTCAATTTCTATTCCTCGATTTTTAATAACTAATAACCCAAATTAATTTCAAACAATCCCAAAAATCTTTCTTGAACTCATATGCCATAATACAAAGATCACAATAATTCTAAAACAACCATGCTCTGATACCACCTGTAACATCCCGCACTTCCAAGCTGCTAACTAATCACACTTAAGATATACAAATCACATTTATCACTTAATTAGCCTCGAATCCAAATATTAACAGCGGAAACATAACCTATAAAAACGTCCCTGGACGTGTGGGTCAGGACCCACAACATAACAACTTCAAACCAAATATCAGATTGCAGAATACTTTACTCCATCCCAAATAATAAAATACTTAATTCTCATATAAGCAATGAGAATTAAGTATTTTATTATTTGGGTTTGAGTAAAGTAATATGTAATCTGATATTTGGTTTCAAGTTGTTATGTTGTGGGTCCTTCCCCACAGGTCGAGGATCGTTTTTATAGGTTATGTTTCCGCTACGAATATTTGGATTCGAGGTTAATTAAGTGATAAATGTGATTTGTATATCTTAAGTGTGATTAGCTAGCAGCCCGGAAGTGCGGGCTGTTACAGTTTGGTGTGGATGAAATGTTGTGTTTTGATGCTCTTAAAGAAGGGGTATTTGTAGATTAAATGGGGTGATGAACTAGGGTTTTTAATAGGGTAGAAAATCATATTTTTTTTCACTAAAAATCTAATATTTATCCACATACATCATCATATTTTCGTAAGAAATGCCAATATTATTATTCTCTTTTGATTTTGCTTTGCTTTTTCATTAAGAAAGCAATTTAATTTTTTTTCCATCCTATTATTCTCCTCCTATATACCTTAGATATATCCTAATTATAGAAAATCATAGAAAAAAATTTGCATGTTGATTTTTTGGGCTTGTTACGTGGCACGCAGCGCAATGCGCTGGAAACATAGGGAGTGTGTTAGACGCAGTGCATATGTGTGCGACACATTGCCAGTCCGCCAGGCGCAACACAGGAATCTGCGGGAAAAAAAGGGATCCCTAACCTTTCTAATCATCTTACCAAATAAGATTTTGATGCTTACATTCTTATTCCTTAACCAATGGATAAGTATATGTAATTGGTTGTTACAAAGTACTTGATAACCAAGAAAGCTGATTTAGTCCAATTTTGAGAGACGATTAAATTTTTTGCAATTAAGCATGACTTATTTTCCGTTTTTTAAATGATTAAACTTAATATGCTTAACGCGTGCTCAACATATTAACAAAAACGAGCACGAATTTACGACAAAATGTTTTATCAAATTCCGTTAATGTAATTATATATTCCGACATCCGAAATCCTAATCGCATAGACATAAATGCATGGCTCAAGAAGCAAATCTATACGATTAAGGCAAAAATAGAAAATCGTCTACCAAAACGAAACTTGCGTTTCAAAGCGGAGCATGTGCTCTTTGATGGGGCACACGCTCCACAATGCGTGATGGTTTCGTTGTTTGTCTCATTGGCTTTTTTCAACTGAGTATTCAAACATCATATTTTCATTTTTCAAAATTTTCCTTTTAAATTATTGATCATAATAGGGGTTCAAAATTGGGAGTCTACAACTCCAACCTTAAACTATTTGATTTATATCATCCTTTTGAAGAGGAACCTAACACAATCATAGTAGCTGATGGCAAAAGAGTAGAGGTGAAACATAGTGGTTCTGTCAAGCTAGAAAATAGAGTATTGTTAAAAAGGGTGTTACATGTGCCTGGCCTACACTTTAATCTCATTTCAACTCATAGATTATGTGCAAATATGGATTGAGATATCATATTTTCACATGATTAGTGCATGATTCAGGGACATTCAAAGAAAGATTTTTTGGTTCTTGGTAAACATGTTGGTCGTTATGTTGTTGGCAATGATGCAACTCCTATATAGCCTTCAATCAACTTAGCAAAGAACAAATGAAGAAGCTAACCTTTGGCATTTGAGACTTGGTCACTTGCCATTTAATAAGTTGCATCATGTTTATTCTACGTTTCCTGCTAATAATTATTGTTTTGATAATATTTGTCAAGTGTGTGCTAAGGCAAAAAACACCCTAGAAAACCCTTCCCTGTTAGCTCTAGTACAAGTGATAAACGTTTTGATCTTCTTCATGTTGACATTTGCGGTCCCTACAAGATCAAAACTCATGATGATTGTGTCTATTTTCTAACTGTAGTTGATGATTTGTCTAGACATACCTAGACTTTCCTTATGAAAAATAATGCAGATGTTGTTGATATATTGGAGTACTTGGTAAGCTTGATTCATACTCAGTTTCTTACACTTGTTAAGTGTATTAGAACTGTTAATGCCAAGGAGTTGTTTGAGGGAAGAATCCTTTCTCTTTTCCATTCACATGGTATTCTGCATCAAAGCAGTTGCACAAATTCAGCACAGCAAAATGGGGTGGTGTAAAGTAAACATAGGCCTCTCCTTAAGACTGCCAAAGCTTTATATTTTCAATCTAGAGTGTCAGCTAATTTTTGGGAGAATGTTTGCTCACTGCTACACATCTCATGAATAGGATGCCATTGAGTTATCTTTATTTCACCTCACCTTATGAGAAACTTCATAGGAAGAAGCCTGATTTAGATCATATGAGGGTGTTTGGTTGTCTTGGTTTTGCGTCCACCATCAAAGCACACAGAGCTAAGTTTAATTCTACAGTCATACCTTATGTCCTTCTTGGTTATCCAACTGGCCAAAAGGCTTACAAGTTGCTCAACCTAGAAATAAATAAAATACTTGTTTCGAAAGATGTCACTTTTCATGAAAAGCACCTGCCCTTCCATCTTTCTCACACCCCATATCCTTCCCATTCCATTTTCTTTCCATCCAATTCACAACTAGATTTTTCAACACTTGTTAATCTACCTGATGCCTTAGTACTCTACCACTTTGATCCTCTGCAACCTTCTCCCACATCTACACCTCCTCACAATTCTCAACTCGGCTCATCTACTCACATTCTCCAACCATTTCTCTATCTTCCCCTACATATCCATCTTCTTTTCCCTCACCTTCCTCTCCTTCTCCAACCACACCTTCTCATCCTATACATGAACACAGAAGATCTACTAGATCACATACTCAAGCCTGTTTGGCTGAATGATTATGTGTGCATTGTGCATGTTACCTCCTCACATTGGTGTAATTTAGTAAGTTACGCAACCATTCCAACTTCCTCAAAGGCTTTCATTTCTCAACTATCCAAACTCACTGAATCTGCTAGTTATTTTGAAGCTTCTCATCATCAGGAATGGATGATGCTATGAACAAAGAAATAGAAGCATTAGCATCCAATGAAACTTGGCTTGTTACTGAACTTCCTAAAGGCAAAAAGGCTATTGGTTGCAAGTGGATTTATAAGGTTAGCTTGAAGAAAGATGGCGTCCTAGATAGGTATAAAGCTAGATTGCTTTCAAAGAGGTATACTCAGAAGTATGGACTAGACTATGCAGAAACTTTCTCCCCAGTGGTGAAGATGGCAACAGTTAGATGTATTCTAGCACTTGCTAGAAGATATAACTGGGCTATACATCAACTTGACATCAACAATGCTTTCCTTCATGTAATATTGGATGAATAGGAGTATATGAAAATAATGCCTGAGGGAGTGCCTAATCCAGACAACGAAGTATGCAAGCTTGTAAAATCACTGTATGGATTGAAACAAGCTAGTTGACAATGGTTTGCTAGATTTCATTAAGAACTAGAGCAGTAGGGTTTTGTTAAAGTGAAAATGACTAGTCACTCTTCATCAACAAGACTGGTCCTGGCATGTGAATAGCAGCTATCTATGTGGATGATATCATCCTTACTAGACATAATCTCTTCATGCATGCTCCCAAAGCTCATTTGCACAATGTGTTCAGCATCAAAGCCTTAGGTCCTTTGAGCTACTTCCTTGGAATTGAGGTATCCAGGCTTCCTCATGGGATCATCATAAGTCAAATGAAATTCACAAAAGAGTTGCTAGCAGAATGTGATTTAGATCTTTCTAAACCTACTAAGATTCCTCTTCCTTTAAACCTTAAACTTCTAGCAGAAGATGGAGAATTTTATGCTGATCCAAACCAATACAGTTGTCTGGTGGGGAAACTAAACTTCCTCACTCACACTAGGCATGATATTTCCTTTACTATTCAGAACCTTAGCTAGTTTCTTTATACTCCTATATCTCATCATATACAAGCCTTATAACATTTGCTGAGATATGTTGCTTGTACTATTGGCCAAGGTATACTTCTACAAACTTCCAAATAACTTACACTACAGAAATCCAGTTCAATAGGAGAGGACTAAACATATTAAACTGAACATTCATTTTACTAGAGACAAATTGTTGGAAGGTTTACTTGAGCTTGCCTACATTCCTACAGGAGAACAGTTGGCTAATCTCTTAACTAAAACTTTGCCATCACCTCAACTCTCTAGACTGATGTTAAAGCTCATGTCTTCTCATCCCACCCCTAGCTTGAAGGGGGGTATTGAAGATACAGCTATAGAAGCTTCTACAGGGGGGGCCAACGACTATTACACATTTTCTTTTATATCCCAACTATGGATTATTCCCCGCAGGTCCCAACTTTACTATCTTGTGATTTTCATAGGTCCTAAGTTACTTATAACCGGTTTAGAAGGTAAGATTTTTAAACGTTTTCCATCTTCGAACACTTCTAGCAAGTGGCCAAGACCTTTAAAATGGGACCAACGTTTAAAAATCTTACCTTTTAAACCGATAATAAGTAATGGGTTATGCTATATGCAGCCCTTAGGGCTGCATATAAGACATAAATACATTGTTTAAAATGGAAATTAGTTGTAAATTTATAACAAATGTTTGCATTAATCTATGTAATAAATGATCAATTAATGCTTGTTTTTTCCATTTGTAGCTCCTTATATGCAGCCCTTAGGGCTGCATTTAGCTTTTCTCTTTATTTAAATGTTGTTTCTTGCCAAAACTTGTATTGAAAATGTTGTTTCCGACAAATTTTATTCAAATAAAAGGTATGGATGACGTACATATATACTCCCTCTGTTTCATTTTTTACTACACGCTTTCCTTTTTTATCCAATATATTAATTTTATACGCTGTTACTTTTTATATTTTTAGTAATATGACACATCTATTTTCTCCTCTATTTCCACCTATGCATGTGGTCCACTTTTTAATATAACAACCCATCTTGAAATCTCTCTCTACCTTTTTAGTTTCTCTCTCATTATTTAGTTTTTCTGTCTCTCTCTTTTAAACTTTCTCTTTGTTCTCCCCACAGTAAACCGGGTATATTAAAAAGATTATGGAGCAATAAATTTCTAAATCCGAAAATGAAAAGGACAAAAAGGTTAGTGTTGCCGGCCACCACTCACTAGCATAATCAATGACCCCACCTTAAGCAAAACACCAACCTCCGCACCATTTACGAATAATTCATCTGCTAGTTTTCTTTTAAGAAAAAAAATCATTTGCTAGTGGATGGGGAAAATTGGTCTGCCTAAATGAATCCCAAACTCTCGCAAAACACCCCGCTTATCTCTCTCCACGTGTTATCCTCTGCGTGGAGACCGCCAACAGCTTGATTACCACAAACTTTTTTTTTGGCTTTGTTCGTCAATGCCACACCACCGCAATAATTAATAAGTCCATTTTCTAGTACTTTCTGCAAGGTTGGTAAGCATGAGTATTTTATTGGATCGGATTCCCATATATATTGAGTTAATTTTGTTGGATTTATTTTTCTTATTTAAATATATTTACACTTATCTGAACTAAATTTTTTCTTATAAGAATTGAAAATAAGGTGAAAATCATACTCGTTAAATAAGTAAATTATATTCTTTTAGAGTAGGAAAAAAGTGCAAGAAAAATCTCAATTATTAGTGGTTGTTTAATTCACATATGAAGTAGAAGTTCTCATGAGTTTCAAATTTATAGAAATTTCTCTGATTGTTAGGTTAATAAAATGCTACATTTTGTGTAAAGTTGAATTTTCTAGGATATTCTATTTTCCATATTTCACTTTATTTTTGTCAATCAAACAATTCAACCATTTGCATTTTCTACTAAATCTCATTTCCTATGTTTATTCCTTTTCTTTTTTTAACTAGGCCTTTCATGTATTATCAGCCAAACAATTTATGGTGCATGAGTCCCTTTTTGGAGAGACGGTCTCACGTTAGTGTTAACGTGAGACCGCTGATGTCATGCTGACATCACGCGCGTGCATCAAACCAGTAGTATAATTAGTTAAGCGCTTGCACTCATTAGTTAAGCGCTTGCACTCATTAGTTATGCTAGCCTTAAATTGCTTCTGGGTGAATTAGTTAAGCACTGAAGTATATTAGTTAAGCGCTGAAGTATATTAGTTATATTATAAAAATCAGATTATAATGCATTTTATTGGCCATAATTTCAGTATCACGCATAACGAATTCTCTCTTTCTTAAATAACTAACGCACTAATTCTCTCTTTCTTGAATAACTATCGCATTTGCATGAGTTATGCCAACCTCAAATAACCAATGCAAAAACAATGTTTACTAATGCATACAATATATAAAACTAATGACCTTTAAATGATAAATATTGACCGCCCATACTATCAACCCTCAAAGTATAATTGTTAACCAAATATCAAAACTATAATCATAAAACCATGAATCATCGTTACTCATGAAATTAATAAATAATTATTCATATCCTATACATAAAACAAGAACTAAAAAACAAAAAGTCATAACTAATGTAAAAAACAATAATAACTAAATACCCAAATATCATAACTATTTATCAGAAAATAGTAACTAATAGCCATAATCACAACTGTCAACCATAAAACCATAATTAATAACCACAATTAATAACTAATAACCTAAAAATCATAACTATATATCCGAATTTCATAACTATTAAGCAAAAGCTAATTATGAATCAGAAAACCATAACTAAGAGCCAAAATATGTAACTAATTATTAAAATTCCTTTAACTAATTGGAAAATTGTAACTATAACTTGAAAATGACAAAATTAGCCCCTTTGAGAAATATGTAACCCATCATCCTTATTCTCTCTCGTGGCTTCATCTAAAAGTGCCACATTAGTGTTTTATTATCAAAAGTTTGTCTCATTTCAACAAAGTAAATGGAACCCCAAACCCAAACCCCAACCCATTTCTCTCTCTCACTCACCATCCTTCTCCTCCTTCCTAAACTGTCGTCCTTTTTGTTGTCGCTCTGATGGCGACTTTGTCGTGCTCCGGTGCTGCTACCATTGGTGCTGTTGTTGGTTGTTCTTAGTCCCATGTTCTCTCTCCTTTGCTTCTGCGGTGCTGCTGCCACCGTGTTGTCTGTGCTCCTCCTCGTCGCCAGCGTGGGTCTTTTGTGTTGTCGGTGTTCAGGCGAAGCAGCTGCTTCCGTTCACCTGCATTTGCTGCCCTCGTTCTATCTCCTCGGTATGGCGTTGCTACAATTTTTCTCTCTCTCTCCTCTTCTCATGTGTTGCTGCTGCCAGGCCAGATGGTGGTGCATGCCGCGAGGTGCGGCGCCATCGTGAGATGGTGCTCTGAGTGTAGATTGTTGTTACAACGTTCCCCCTCAAATCAGGCGTCGTTGAGAAGACGCGCAACAATTGCTTGTGCTTTTTGCTTCGCAAGTCCTATTTCGTCTTCAATCGTTCTCTTTCCTCCGATTCCGCCATTGTTGGTTCCAAGTGACTCCATTTTCTCTCTCTCTTAAGTTTCTTCAATGGCGGCCTCGATGAAACAAATAATTGATGAACTTCTAAAAATACCAATAGTTGTTGTTGTTGTTGTTCTTCAAAGACTGTTAGAGAGACAAAACTTCCATAATTTGAAAGGATGGTGGAGGATCTGAAGGCGGAAGATGAGGATTGGAGGAAAAAGGACTTGTCTCACGTTAGTGTTAACGTGTCTTTTATAAGACTTTGCGATGGTGCATTTTCTGGAAAAAAAAGTCTCCTCAAAAGCCTAGTTAAATGTGAATTTTGATCCCATCCCCACAAAATATAAACATCTATCTTTAGACCACTAATGTTTGGTTGATCAGATGCTAATTACTACTACTTGCATCATTCTAGAGAAATTCGCATATTTTCTATTGTTTAATTACTGACTCAGCTTTGTCAGCGTCACTGCAATCTTTATCTTCTCCAAAAAAGTTCGCCACCCTTTTCCGACGTGTAGCAACATAATTCTACCATACACCTATATTTTAATGGTTATCCTCCACCTCAGCCGTTAAGTTTTAAGCACACCCTTCCTCTTTCGGTCTTCCTTCAGTTGTTTTCTAATTTGGCTACTACATGTTGATGTCTACATTTGTCTTTTTCCTCTCCCTCTGCTATGATCCATAGTTATATTGTAAGCACATTTTATTTCGTAACCAACTTTTCTCAATTATGACATTAATAATTGGTTTAATTTTCCGAAGTATAAAGGAATATATTTATTATTTAACGACTGGAAGTTTGTCAATAGCATATACACAATCTATCTATCTATATCTATACTAATATATTAAAAAGCATTCCTAAGAACGTATATGTTCCACGTGTCAAGATCCCTTATTCAAATGACATTTCATCCACGTTTTTCCATATAATAAAAAAGAAGAAGCATTATTAACGTGTAGATTCGAACCAACAACCCCAAGTATGAAAAAGACAGATCCAACCATCACTCCACCATATTATTGTTGCTTATTTAATCAAAATTAATGATGATATATGAATGGAAAACTTTTGAAATCCATATAATAAATGAGATGACATTTTTAAATGAGTATGAGATGACTTATTTAACTACTACTAAATTGTAGCACAGAGAAAACTCGGGGCATCGCCCGGGCCTAAACATTAGTTTCTATAACATAAAGCGTATGATAAATAATATAAGATGGGATGCCTTAAAATTTTAATGTAGTCACTTATAGTAAGAGTGACAATGATCTTTGTTTAAAGAAAGCATCTTGTTTGAGACGAATTTCTGCCATTTCACTTTATATATATTTGATTTGCAGTTTGTGTAAAATAGTTATCAAATCATATATATGTGGTATCGTTATGACCATATTAGTTTTCAGTTTATAAGTTTATACATATTTCTTATTATTTTTATACATATTTCATATCAATCTATAAACTGATACAAAATATGTATAAACTGATAACAAATATGTATTAGTTTATACATATCTCAAATCAGTTTATAAATTAATAACAAATATGTATAAACTGATACGAAATATGTATAAAATGATAATAAATATGTATTAACCATTATGAAATATTTTTAAACTAATAACAAATACGAATAAATTGAAATTTTGATATAGAATATGTATAAACTGATATAAAATGAGCATAAACTGATAATAAATTTGTATGAAGTGATAACAATTATGCATGAACTGAAAGCATATATATGTAAACTGAACTTGGTAGAAACTCATCACAGTAACTAATCCACACGGAATGAGCCAAGTTTTTTCATTGTTTACAAATGATCCTTATAATTTAAAGAAGTAGTCCCTTTACCTTAAAATGTGAATGCTTTTGGGCATAAAAGGAGGTGATTTTACAATAATATCATTATGCATCCGGTGCATGCGAGATTCGTCGTAGCATGTAAACATAGTATGGATTGAAAAGCTCATTGAATACATAATTTTATAAGAAAATTGTTGTTTGAGAGCAATTTTATGGAAAAAGGAAATTAAAAGCTCTGTAATATTTTTAGTTTGATTTTTTTTTTTCCTATGGTGATACTCTTAGTTCGATTATATGGCTTGTAATGAACCTCTGTGTAGAGGACTTGGATTGTGCGAGGGACAACCCAAAAGCTTTTCTTCTTACCTATAAAGATATATGTATGAGTAAAAATTTGTATGTTAATTTAAGTGCACATCTATTCTATTCACCTTAATTTGCCAGAACCGTTTTAGAACTTCTTTGAACTTATTGAACTTTATCGTATAAGGTGCTATAAAAAACTTATTACAACTTATAAAAACATTAAGAATTAATTTACACCAATATAGACATATTAAAATTGAAACTGTTTTCTCAAGGCGAAGAGAATGCATCCTAATTAAATACATATAATACAAGCAAATGTTGTTATGTACAAATTAAAACACATGGTACCAAATGTAAATAATACAACCTAAACCATAATTGAAAGACGAATAATGCACTCTTACAAAGTCAATAACTTTGATTCTAAATCGATAAAATCCAACTTAACAAAATAAAAAAGTGCAATTCTAACATAAAACAACCCCACTTATAAATTGGTGTTTTTTTTTTTTTTTTTTTTTTTTTTTTTGACAGGAAGAAAAATAATTTCATTCATAAGGGATAGCCAAACGGCACTTACAATCAATTCCTGAAAAATCGAAAATTCCAACATAGGTATATAACACCTTAATACTAGATACATCGCAGATTTGATTAAAAACAGCCTTAATAAAAAACTTCATCCAAGCAATACAATCCGTGAGTTCGCCCTGATTCGCTTAACTTCCGCCGATGCATAGTCGTTTGGTGAAAATACTTCCGTGGTCTTCTACATTCTTACAGGAATAGTGATTGTTAGATCTTCCTTCTTCATTAGACGAACAAAAAAAAGAAATTAAACACCCTAAAATAAATACCATCTTAAGGATGTGATATACTTATTGGAAGCAATTAAAGGGGTTTTTTGGGCTACCACCTGCACGAATACCAGCTGGAAGCCCTACAAAGATTCACAACCAAAGAAGAAAAGTGATTGAAAAATAAAGAGAAGAAGAAAGAATGAAGGAAAAACCTTCAAAAAAAGAAAACCCAAATACGATGGCCGAGAAAAACCCTCCTAAGGAGAAAACCTAAAGAAAAACCCCATTAGGCGAGAAACCCTAAAGGCAACATCACTTATAAATTAGTGTTAGTTACAAAAAGATAATAGAATCTTTAAAAAAGGTACTAAATTGACACCCAATATTTCATCACTATATCAATTAAATTACTTAAAAATACTTATTTTAAGTACAAGACATATATCATAAATCTAATATATAAGTTGATTGCTTGTACAAAGTCTTATCTTCATTCTTCCAACCACCAAGTAAAAGCAAGACTAATTCTCCCACACTCAATTATATAAACCCCATCTTCTGTCCTATTCAACCCTCTCCTATTTTTCTTTCCTTCTTCATTCATCATTTCCTCCATTAATACCCAAATTTCTCTCTCCTCTCAAAACTTTCTAACTTTTGATTTGATAATCTAACAATGGAGCTCCCTGTAATAAATTTCGAAGCGAGCATCAATTCCTTAAACAACCCATCATTAATTTCTCGACTTTTCTCTATTTTCGAGGTGGGTAAATTCTCCCCAGCTCATAGACTATGGAAATGGGGGCTGTTTTTTTAGCATTAGTTTACGCTATCAGCAGCCTTGTTAATAAAATTAAGATCTTATTTCTTCATTATCACAATAAATCTCGATCCTTATTATCTGACCCTCTTCTACATCCTTTAAACGACGACTTGCAAACTGATGACGATGAAAACGACGACGTTTGTTCCACCTCCTACTCATCAACCTCCGACGACGAAGAAGAACTAGAAGACGACGATTTCAATGTCAAGGGTAGTTTTCGTAATTTAAGCGAAACCTCGAAGCAAAATCGTAAATTCAGAAGTATCGTTGACAATTTCTCATTGTCGGATCTCGTAAATGGAAACAGCGTCGTTAAGTTATGGGATGAGTTAGGTTTAGGAGTGTTTAATGTTGATAATTCAGTTTCATTTTTGGATTTTAATAATATTAAGAATTCAAATTTATTAAGTTACGGTTTTCCGGCGGTTTCAATGTCGCCATCGGTATTTGTTTCCGGTGATAAGTTAGGGTTTG